>DWQK01002275.1:0-13495 GCA_018231225.1 Noctuana stator | reverse complement strand
GTCTAACTATCAATCAGGCGAACTAACCTGACTTAGCGGCCTGATTCTTTCGTGTATGCTGTTCTCTGCTTGCTTTGCTGAAGGCGGCGGATGGTCCGGCGTCGGAGGCTGTTCGTAATGCGTCGGCGACAAAGGAATCTGCACCCTCGAGCCATCGTAGCACCGTTCACAATCGCTCGGACTGTTCATCGACTGGTCGTCTAACAGACTCTCCAAGGAGGACTTTTCCTGGTGCGAATACTTTCGCGTTCGACTTTCAGTCATTCTCGATTCGATATTCTCGTTTTGGGGCCCGAAATTGTTTCTTCTGAGTTTCCGTCGTGGATTCTGTTCTTTTATCACGACGTTTTCGTACATGGCCGTTATGGCGACCGGTTGTGAACGGTTCTTTAGGCCGAGACTCGGCCGAGGGTTCGGTACTGGTGGAACTCTCGGCGAGTTGTGGGATTCCTCGTATTCCGAATAAGAGAGTTTGCTGTCGACGTATTGGTCCACAGAACGACCGTGTTTAAGGTAGTGTTTAGCACCCTGCAACAACGAGAGACCAACATTTGTCATGAAAAAAATTTAGCGAAAATATTTTTGCCGTAATTAATTTTAATAATTATAAGTTTTAATTTAAAATTTTAAATATTATATATATACGTATATTTCTGTAACAACCCTTTTAAAGTATTTTATATTTAGTACATGTAATTGTACAAAGAAAATGTATTTTGGTATAGGTATATACATGACAGTCTCTTAGAAGGCAATTCTTATGGTTTTCAGTTTCCGATAAACATATTTATTATCCATTGCGTGACGATTCTCTTTTAAACGAATTAACTAAAATCCAAAGAATTGGTCTGTTGCCTATAGTCTATACCGGTGATTATAATTAAGAAATAAGTAACTCCTTTTTTATAAAACAATCATGAACATTAACTGATTCTAATTAATTTAAGAAAGTACTCATTAGCAGAACTCACGTGTCTGCTTAATTCGTTTACTAACTTATATCAAGTGGAAGCGACTGGAGTGAGCTATAATTAACTCGTATTGTCTTTTGTCTCCAATTGCGACAGGATGCGTGGGAACTAATTACAGAGAACTAATGACCGAATAAAATGAAACAACCGTTTTTATTACTTTTCACTCGGTATTTAATATACGAATTAAAAAAATAATTGTACGAGTTCTGTATTAGAAGTTACTTCAACATTACAACTTGAACGATATTATAATTTGAAATTGGTGCATGCCGATGGTTTGAACCCGGTCCTCGAATACAAAGCCTAATGGACTAATACAGACCAAAATAAATATCGTTCCCTTATTTTAATCTTAACCGCGTTGTCTTCGCAACGACACCACTTTACTGTCGAAGTATTTTTCATCATTAAATATGCAAATTGTAGCCACCTGATGTTTAGTGATCACTGCAACCCATGGACTAGGAGTTAGGACGTATCTGAAGTCGTAATCGGATGCGTTTCTACTCATAAGGACTGCTAGCTTCATCTAAATATTCCGATCCGTATTCATGTTGCAGGTGGTAGTACTTGTATGGTTCAACCGGGGAAGTACCATCGCTGCACCCATGTCTGGCATGAAGCAAACTTGTCGGCTTGAGGTTGGATGTAGAAGTCCATGGGCGGCAGCGACCACTTAACATCAGGTGGCCTGCATGCTTGTCTGCTAAATCATAAAGAAAATGTTTCTCCTGACCGCAGGAAATCAATTTCCTTACCTGTATATCATCCAAGTCGTCTTGACTCCGCGCGTGTGCTCTTAACTCATAACTGTACCCGGAGGAAGGAGAATTGGCGTGGGTGGGGGACACTGAAAGGTTCCGCCTAGGAGGCTTCTTTGGGGGAGTAGGCTGTGAACAAGACAATAAGACTGTTGTTTCGAAAATATTTATGTCGTAGGGCATTACGGCATTACCGTTCTTGGGACAAATGGTCAGTCACGTTTTATAAAAGTAGGTACAAAATCACTACCTAATTGATTGGAAAAAAGTTTAAAATATAACGGAAAATTTAGAAATGTGTGATGTTATTTATACTGTTGCTTAGCCCTGGCGATTAGACGAATTTAATAATCCATGCAACCTGAAATTTCATGAATAACTATTTAGAAATCTCCTTGATAATATTGAAGAATGTTGTGACCTTACTTTGGTGACGATTCGCCATCATCATCGACCCTAAAGTAATTCGATTAAAAAAAGTTTTATTAAATTCATCAAAGGCGTTAAAAAATTATTAGGAATAAACATTCTATATTTAGAGGAGATCGTTATCAACGGAGAAGCGATATAAGTGTCCGCAATTGCGTAATTGGGAATTTCAATGGTTGCGAGGAGCTGTATATACGGTCCAAGTCTTGCTTACAATTTCGGTATTAGTCAAAGCAGTATTATTACTTGGAATGTAGATAATGGCGTGGTTGATCTAAGACATCCCAAAAGACTATAAAATGCTGACAGAGCTTGAAACTTTTTATGGAATCACTTCTCGTTACTACAACGTGAAATAAAACACTAAAACTAACAAAGCTGATGATGAAAATAGATATAATCAAATAGTTTAGCTTTACTCTCATACTGAGGATAAAAGGATGATGAGAAAACGATAAATATATCTGGCAATTTTTTTGCCAAATCTTTTGTAATAAGCTAAAAATAGTTAAACGATGGTAAGAAAAGAAACAATATGCCTACTAATTTGCTAAAACTAGAACTATAAATAAATGTATGTCTTCTAACTTAGGCCACACAGGTCCAAGTAACTCAATATTGTGCCGCGGATGAGCCACAAATTGGTAGCAGCCGGTCAGTCAATGGACAATTTTCTACATAAAAGCTTGTTAGATGATCAAACGCACGCACAATTCCTATTATTCTCTTATTCCCTTTGTTGTTTAATATCATCCGGTGTTCATTTCATATGGGTCAGATCTTTAATATAAAACAATCAATTTTGATGATAAGTTCGGTGTTAACAATTGTGACGCGATAAAGATAAATCTAGTACCGTTGAACTTGGGAGACAAAATTAATAAATAAGAAATCGAAATTGATTTGAATGAAATAACTACTTGAAAAATTGATATTCTTAAACCAATAGATAAGAAAATCATTCGTTCGCAACATACCTATTTCCTACGAGAAAAAATTTATGTAATAATGTGTACCTAAATATTTCAAAAACCACTTTCTTGAATTTACTTACTCCGACAACTTTAATACAAACTACACAATAATATTTATTCGCACTACGCTATCACTCCTTAGCTTCAATGGCGTCATTATGTCTACACGGGAAGTCGCGCCCAACAGTGTTTAAAACGGTACAATATATATGCGCCATAATCACGTAATGATTGACGGCCCCAATATGAATACTAAGCAGAAACAGTGCATTTCCAGTACAAACTTAAACAATGAGCCAAAAATAACCAGCGCCGCGCGTTGCATTCACTCATTAACCTGTATCCGCTGTCGATTTTCTTGCAAATCATTTAGTAACAACTTTTTTCCAATAAAATCTATCGTTTTAAAGTGTTTACTAATGTCCATTTCATCCACTATCAGATCATGGAAGGATCACCGTTTTGTAGTAGTATATCAAAGTAGTTAACAAATTATCAGCTTCTCGTAATATTCTTTAAAACGCCTTGAAACTGTTACCAACATCATTTCTATAAAATAGGAGAAAAATGGTAGTTAACTCGCATTTACAGGATATTAGAAAACCATATTCCCATAAAATCACACCAACACAACGCAGGGAAGAAAGACACAACGCAGGTTACAAAGATACCATTTTCCCCGAATAAGTCAACATTTTGGAGAACAAAGTACATCAAAGGGCTTGATATAAATTAGATGCGCCTGCGCAGCCGTCACGGTCCTGACAGACGCATTAATACGGCGCCAACACGCTCGCCATTGATTTGTGTAAATGGGGAATGGTGCAGTTTATTAGCCGTGACCGATGGGGATTATTGAATTCAAAGAGGGAATAATTTAAAATGATCTAAGTATGTGCTTTTTTATGCGTTTAATACAGGATTAATAGAACATGACTGTCCGTACGGTTATTCTGTGAAATCCTTATTGTATTTGCTGGTCAGGGATTATTCCAGTAAAATTTTAAGGGATATGAACGAGCCCTTAAGTAGAACAGACATCTGACCTTAATAATTCCCTTAATCAAAAATATGCGTAAAAAGATTCAGGTAAGTACCTACTCCGACATTTTTCTGGCATATTTTTCATGAGGATTAATTCATGCCTCAAGATCATTTTTTGATTTGATTAGTCCTGCAAAGCTAATACGACATTCCGACAAAACAAGAGTTACATGGAGGGATTTTCCATCATGATGAAAACTAACCTCATTAATTACATAATCCAAATCTACTGACCCACATAATGCACAGAAATGTCCGTTTCTGTTGTCGAAAACGTAAACACGAGTAAGTAGAGCCGAATCTACCCATCTGTTTCGGCCACATGTCGATATGATGCAATAAACCATATCTATAGCAATTAGGACGTGGAATAGAAACGATGGTCTGCAATAAAGAATAAAACAGGAGAGCTTTGACGTTTGTGTATTGCGTATTGATCGAATGACGTGTATGAGTAAATCGAAACCATTATTGATAGATAAAAACGTGTAAGTCATTCTCGCATATCCTCAGTCAGGTAGTTCTAACATTTTCCGCCCTTAATGGTCCGTTTTAAGTTTTAAGATTTATGTAAACTCCTAAGGGATTGAAAGTGTTTTCAGGATAAGAGAGATTGCTACTTTCTTATCGTGGAGTTACACATGGTTCAAGATATCCAGAATTCTCCTAACCACAATCTCATGTCAATAGCGTATCTATATTTTGGACCCCATCATATGATTCCCAAGCCAATAATGAAAAAAGTTAGCGAAAATTACTGAAAGCGCAACTCTATGTTGAACATATGAATTAACAATAAAATTTTCGACAATATTTGATTAACTTAAGTTACAAGAAGGGCGCAGCCGATAACTTTAATTAGTTCGAATATGACATAATTAAAACGTTAAAACTCTGTTTTACAAATCACACCCGATTATCTCACTGCTGGGCACGGGGCTCTTTGATATGAGAAGAGCTTAGGCCATAGTCTAAAAGCCAAGTGCGGGTTTTGTGGATACAAATCACATAATTCCAAATATTTTGAGCAGAATTCCTAGGCCACGCAACATCCCGAAATACATAATTCACATTTAGCATTGTTTTGGCGTAAACACGTTCGCTCCAGAGCAGATATCCGCGCTGGCGTGTCGCCAGGTACTTCATGAAGTCCTATTTCCGTATGTCAGAACAGTTCGACACTATCTGAGACCAATGATCTATTAACAGTGCCGGTTAATATCCCGACATTACTTTGCAGTTTCGAATAAACTTATGGTCTTTAATATATGGATTAATATCAGTTTGCAAATTAAGATATACATCTCAATTCGACCGTCAGCCGATATCTCCTCTTATAAATAATATTTACTATTGGATATGGCCTACGATATTTCTCATACATACGAAATTAGGTCACTAGTCTCTATGCCCTTGAAACGTGAATTTAATGGATTTACTATTTTTCGTGTGTGATCTCAATATCTATTTTTAAAGTTACCGAAGGAATTTCAGCGACGAATTAATAGCAAGAATTCTCTAATACTTTGTGAATATCATCTATAGTTTACGAGTATATATTGCCCAGAAAATTTATACTCCTATACACGATGTTACCGTATTTATCATTATTATAGAAGGTTATCGAATATACTTACATAGGTTAGGAAGAAACAATGTATAGAAACATAACACTAGCACAAGCACTTGAAACTCGCACAATTAACTAAAACTTAATTCCCACAGCATATCAATACCACAACAATTAAACCCACCAAATATAAAAGAAACTCTTATCACACACAAATTAACAAACAGAAATACTTCAACTCTAGCATCAATGGTTTTCTTCACTATATTTTTACTATAACATATTGCACGTATTATCAGCGTAATCGATATGGATAACGAAGATCGAGCCAACGCATGCTTAGCGATCGTACGCGAAGGAGAGACTGACCGCCCAATTTCTTGGCGTACTAAGGCGCTTTAAAAACAACTCGTCTCGTGGTATGCCATGTGCGACCAACAATTCATCAACAGTAATTGATCTAACGCGTTACTTGGTGTCTTTTGGTATTTTAATAGTTCTTCTATATCATTAAATAATGTAAATACATCTTTTTAAAGCATAGTTATAATTTAAAACTTTAAGATTTTTAACAATACGTATTGATACTTATAGAAATTGTTTGAAATGCTTTAGAGTTTAAACGATTTATGTTTGGTAATATGTATTATCATAATTTCATTCATCTAAATATATTGCACTTTAGACTAGCTTTTGCCCGTGACTTCATCCGCGTGGATTTCAGAATTTGGCTTAGGGGGACATAGAAAATAGGTCACAGAACAAATAAATCATTTCTCAAAACAAATATTATGGATTTGAATATAAATGTTCACATCACCTTTTCACGCTTTTTCTTCATCTCTCTCTACAAAAATATAAGGAAATATATATAACATAGATAGTATTAGTAATAACTTACACTGACTAGTAAAAACTTACAGATCTCCTTCCTAAACTAAATCAAAAGTTACAAGACCTACTCCATGAAGAAGAAACTACTAAGTTATTACATTGTGGATTACCTACATGGATATAGAACAGTATATTGTATATGTTTTAAGTACAGAACTCTTACACCCTCACTAACAGATACAAAAGAACGACTAGAGACAAGGGTACGACAATTATGCTAGTTGACAGAAGTAGCGAAAACCTCATCGCTGAAGAGGCTTAAAAGGTGAACCTTCACATTGCCTAGAAATTCACCTCGCATATTTATAGACAGTGTGGAGTGATTAACTTTAGACATTCTATTTTGCTAGATCAGTTAAGATCAGCACAAATCCCTCGTTAATCGAAGTGATGTGTAGGTATATCTTATTGAATTATTTATGATAGGCTGTTTAGTAAAAGTAAATGTGTCAAGGCGAACTTCATGTCTGTCAAGAATATAGCCTAGTTTAGTACATTAAACCGTGGATCTTAGTAAATTAGAAGTTTGAAGAATAATATCGGAATCTGGTTGGCCTCTAGCTCTAAACTTCACTAATCCGCTAAACCGTATCTACCACGCTAGTTCAATAACTAGCGTGGTAGATACGGTTTGCCACTCAATCAGAGTACTGACTGAACCCGAGGTGGTTAATTGGTGAGATCGCTTGCGATTCCAATATGTATAAAATAACACGTAATTGAAATAATTATAATGATAATTGTTTCTAATTGAATTTGTTCATAACAACAAAACATATTCACCATATAAATAAATGAGAATCAAAACTGTAAGTACTCGTACACAAATAACCTTAAACAATGACGTTTATTGCGGTTAAAGTGTTATTGCTACGAGCCATATGGCACGGTTAAACATGGCGATGATTATTCATTTTCTCACGACGATTTTAATCGTCCACATCAACGCTAATTGTTAGCGCCAAGGCTTTCATCGAAACAGTTTTATTTTAATGGACGCAAAAGAATTGTACTTTTATTTATGAGTAAATGGATTTCTCGGTCATTCACTGTGGACGATTGTGGCATTGTAACTTAAGGTAACAGTGACGTTTTAATAAATGTACCTACAGTAACTTCGCCCTATGTTATATCTGTTTCTATTAAAGGTAATAAAGTACAAAATAAAATAAAAATACGAAATGTTATAGATTCAGCTTACAAGTATCAAAACCGATTATACCTACTGTTCCTAAAATAAATATAAAAAAATTAAACTCATAGTTGCAGGTTTCAACACAACTTTATCAGTCACGTTATATACCGTGACGGCTTCAACTAATTCCCTTTTAATAACTCAACGCTTGACATCGCGTGACGGGCTGAGCAACAGGTCTCGGGTGTGTAGTTGTATAGTAGGTAATAAGTGAGATTCGATTAACCTAATTAAAGGTTCAACTTTATAATAGTTTGTGACGCCTAATAATTAGTTTTTTCTTCAACGTGAATATTTCCCGAAAATGTAAACAATATGACAACTGTGTCGTCAACTATAATGTATATTCTACTTTAGTTTATTAAAGCTACACTGAAAGTAAATAATAAAAAAAGATAATCTTAAATGTCAATAATTGAACTCACCGATACTTTACTATATTCGAGATGGTGCGCCAAGTGTAGCGGCGCGCAACTTGATGCGGCGCTGGAGACGCTGAGCGCATCACCCTCGCTCATGCCCTCCGCCTCGTCCCACCGCCGCCGCCCCGACCCGCTGCGAACATCCCCGACCAAACCCGAAACCCGCTCAAGCGAAGCAACAAGCGACACACTCGTCCCCGGAACACCACTATCCTCCTCGCACTCGGAAGAAGACTCCGAACCTTCAACGCTAATCCCGCTTTCAAACTTCGAACTCTCACACTTCACAGATGTGTTCGAGTTCGGAGTATCGCTGTCCTCGACCGATTCATCTATCACAGGATGTGTTTCGTTCGAAATCTTACCCCCAAATCTAAAAGAATCGCTGTGGACCCAAGGACGTTTCGTTCCACTAACGTCTGATTTTACTGTTTCTGCGTCCGAGGATTCTTCGTCCGAGTGCAAGGTGTCATCCGAATCCTCCTCAGATGACTCATCTATACACGATTTAAATGAGGACTCCGATATAATAGTCACGTTTGAAAGACATGATTTAAGTGACCAATGTGCAGAGTGTTCCGAGGAGCTCGACTTTCGCAGTGCTATATGCGAATCAGAAGCACAAGATAGGTTAGCATCAGCCGATGTTGAACTATTTAATGATATAACTTCGGATATATCCTTTATAGAATAAGGTCGTGCAGTTGATGATATGGTTGAATGAGGAGACATTGACACATAGGTATCTGTAGAACTATTTTCCGGTATAGTTTTATTAAGATTTTTTACTATATCAACTACTGCATATGGTTCTTCTAAATTGGATGGAACTGATTTAATTTTAGTTAAACCCTTAAGTGTTGTCGAAGAAGGCGAAACATCGAGAGTTACATTTGGAGTAGATATACTTCTTTTTACAACCGAAAACTTAACTACTAAATTGTTCTCACGTTTATTCACATGCAATGCACAAGTTCCTGAGTCACAGAAACAACGGAAGGAAGATGATGTCATATCAATTTTGTCTTTTAGTGCTTCCATATCAATTGTTACTATTTCTTCGGGTTCCGGAGAATGAATATTTAGTAAATCTTCAGCACTCTTATGAAGTTTTCGAGGCATAGGCTTACAAAAGCAAATAGCTGTCTCAAAGTAACTTTCCCTTTTATCATTCGGTATTTTGGAAAACGGCGGAACATCTCTATAAAGTGTTTCTCTATTGAAAATATATATGAATTCCTGTACTGTAGGCGCTTTGTAAATACAATGTCCAGTACCTCTAATATGATAGTTTGCTAGGGTATCCTTTAATAACGAATTATTCCACAAAGGTAAATCTTTAGCATTATATTTTTTGTCAACTTCAATGTTTGTAAATGTTTTGTGTCTGAAGAGAACTTTCTTTTTCACGGGACTTTCAGGTTTTTTTGAAGGTAAAGTGCCAGTCATAGAGAGGTATATTGATTTCGAATCTATATCGTAGCTGCAATCGACATTCTCAATAGCACTTACGTCTGTTATGTCAGAATCATTTGATTCTGTTCGATGGATGCTAGATTTACTTGTTCCTGTTGACACAACAGCTTTTTTGCCATGCCGGAATGATCTAGATTTTTCCGAGAGCAAAATGTCTTCTAAATTAGTTTCATCTATCATTGAATCAGAAGACAATGTGGATGACCTACTTACACTGGGGGACAAGTTTATGGGCTTTACCGGCAAAGCTTGTATGGTTCTTTTAGGTGGAGTGGGGCATCTCTTTTCTCGCTTGATTGATATATTTTCATATGTCACGTTCTTTTCTTCTTCATTGTTTTTCTTATCTCTAGATGGTATGTGTGTTCTTTGCGCAGGTGTAGGACGTATATTATTTTTATTAATAACTACGTTTTCATATATTGAATTCGTAGCTTCTATTTGCAAATCAGACACATTAGACCTTGGTGGAGGCCTAGGGATGTCTAGAGGATGATCTGCTGTCTCTTCTAATTCAGGAATAAGACTATGTGACGTAAACTCATACGACTCGTAGCATTCGTTGACTAAATTCGCAGATTCAAGGGATATATTCGAGGTTAATGATATGCGATTAGGATCTTTACGTGGTTCAAATATATTTAATTTCGAGTCACGATTAACGGCTTCTACAGGTTTTGGCAAATCATTTACTTTTATATCACAATCCAGATCCGTTATCACTATTGATTCAGTTACAGATTCACGAGAATCACTAAGTTCATTGTTTTCTGATATGTTAGGCAAAGATGTTTTAAATCCAGGACAGCTCCTATTACTTCTGTTCACAGTTGAATCCCTATTTAAGGTTCCTAATCTGTCTAATGATATAGTGTCAAATTCATCGTTACAGATTATTTCGCCAGATTCGTCCTTCTTCGACAGCATTTTGAAAAATTTACTGTTCCCAATAAGCAGGGTGTTTGAACTGCTTTTATGATCAGTTAATTTTGTACTAACATCGACATTTGATTCTAACCCAGAACTGTTAGATATATTAGGAGCAGAATTAAATTTTGCTTTAAGGCCCAAGCACTTTGAGGCAAGCTTTTTGACAAAACTTTGAGAAGGATTTTTTGTTAATATAGATGATGATGGAGATAAAAAGCTTTCATTTTTGTTAGTCTTTTTCTGGGTCTCTGGGGCTTTCCTGCAAAACACATAAAGCAACAAAAAATAAATCGCAAATTAAATTATACATAAATTATAAATGTTAGTAAATAACTTAAATTCTACCGTAACCTTCAAGCCATACCATGATAACATACAAATTCATTACATTTTTTCTATATCTTCACCAAATCCCATACAAAACTTGTGGAAATAAAATATTTATTTTATTTTTATAATGACTTTCTTTAATCACTTTGGGCATTTTTCAAATTAAAAATATTTATTTACAAAAATAAAATAACGATTTTATTTGAAAAATCAATGAACTACTAACTAACGAGACACTAATCTGAACAATCTTATATGTTAAGGTAATTTTTATTATAATATGACCCACCGCGGTCATTGGAAAAACAAAACGTTACAAAATGTGTCAACATTTGTAGATTAATAACTGTTAAGAGAATACCAAAGAACTTTAGTAATCGGACAATTAAACATGCTTACAGTGCTTACACTTTAGTAATATTATTAATGATACGATTGTGGCATATTAGCTTCAACTATTCCAATCCAAAACTAATCGCCTAAACTGCTTTGCTTTCTTTATAAGAATTTTTTTAAATCTAATATTCTTTGGCAATTCTTTATTCTCTTCCTCAGCATCATTAAAATGAGTAAACATCAAATGCTCCAAATCTGGGCCATCGTCAGACGGTCCTTGGGCATTGTTTTGTGATGGTATTTTTGCTTCAGGAACAACGTTTTCGCAGCTGTAATAGACCTCGTTGGAGGAAAAATTAGATTGACTCAGAGGATATTGCGGAAATTCGTGGCAAAAACATGGCAATCTTTCAGCGCGTTTATTTTTAATAAATGGAAAGACGTGTGTATTTACACAATTAGGATCTATTTCATACGTGTACTCACTTTCTTTTAATTTGTAAACACAACCGGGGTCTCCTTTAAGGTGCGAACTTTTTATTCTTTCGTGTGAAACAGACTGTGCAAGTGTAGAAGGAGAATTCTCAGTCTGATTGTTATTTACATATTCATATTCAACTTTAGCAAGAAAACTTCTATCACCCAGTGTCTTATCACTAACATTACCATCCATACGGCAATACAATTCAGTTGACATTAATGTGTTATTACAAACTTTACCATCCATAGAACAATACATAGAAGTTTCTGTCGAAAACGTTTTCTCTGTTTGGATATTAGTTGACGGTGCTTCTGGCACACTATAATACACATTAGAATCAAATTCCGTAGCACCAAGCTCATTGGCAAAACAGGCAATATCATCAGAAACTCCTTCATCGCCATTGTTTTGTGTAACTGGTTTAGGTAAAGGCTTTGGTTTTTTTATCAGACTATTTTCCCAATCAGAATTCGGTCGATCTTCACTTCGTGGTGATTTATTTGGACTTAAATTACTACTACGATCGGACACTGGCAGATTTTCATAGAGGCCGTTGGTATTGTCTTGTTTAGTTTGCACATTACTATCTAGGTCAGTATTACATTTTTCTGGCAATACGTAGTAACTTTCATTTTCATCAGAATGGCCACCCACGTTAAAACTCTTATTTTGTTTTAATTTCAGTAGTAATTGGGCGCGCAGCTCCACCCCCCCAGGTTGTAATGCTTTAGTCCCCGAAATCCTAAAATTAGCGTTAGACACTGACTTTGGTTGAGCAAAGGCATTAGCGTTAGCGATATGCGACTTAGTTGCTAAAGCACTGGAATTTCTAGAAGACCTGTGAATGTAATTTAGACGCGTTATATTAAAAAATGTTGGTAGTCAAAATTAAGCTGGTATTATTTTTTCAGATAAACACATCATAATTAGGTTTGATAAAAAATTATCATTCCTCCACAATTATTTATTTTATCGCAGCTGGTCCTTTGCCCGACATCAAAGGAGCTCGGATACGAAAGTCCTTTTGCTGGGTCGTACAAACTTGTATACCATACCTGACCGTTTCTAGACAAAATCAAAGACTCGGAAGATTTTAATGAGGCTCTCGCATTGACAGTTTTTGTTTTGCATCTTCCCTGTTAAGCAGAGATGTAGTAAGTCTTTAGAAAAAAAAAAAGATCTACATTGTTCCTTTCAAATCATATTCTTCGGATGTGTTTACACAATTTTCACTTGAAAAAATTTCATTAAAACATGTTATTTATTCTATCATCTGTTTAGAAATATTTTGTTTTAACAAAATCCACGCAAGAAATATGACCAGTTTAGTAATCATTTTTAAATAATGTATAAACTATATCTTCTACCATTACTATTCTGCTAACTACTACTTTAAAAATATTTATTATATTTTCTAACAATGAATTAAATTATGTAGGTGGTAATACTCTGCTTAGAGTGCCGCAAGGCAGTAGTTTGGCCCCTTTTTCGAAACGATTCTTCATAATATATCTTAGATGAATTTGAAAAAGATCGTTTAAGATAAAGAGATTTAAAGTCCACAGATGCTCATTACTGCCAACCTCGATTCGGAGACCACAAAAAGAGCGTGGAACGCAAGATAGCAATCAACAGTTCAAAGGTGTCACGCCGTGTGTCATAATTGAGGCGACGCTCTC
>DWQK01002274.1:0-13496 GCA_018231225.1 Noctuana stator | reverse complement strand
AATCAAGTGTAAAATCACAAATTATTAACTGTACAGTATAGCTTTAGCCTGATAGCGCGCAGACGTGAGAGCTGATCGTGTGCGTCACAATCACTCCATCGTCAACTGCTCCCATTTACATAGCATAATTTCAAGAAGGTATATATTGAATGTCCTATCACTTTATTATTTATTTACTAAAACTTTATTATACCTAATACGTATTAGTACCTATAATATATGCATTATCTGCTCAACCTTATTACATTTGTTAGAAATAAGTTATAATATAAATTTTAGTAGTACGAGTAGATTTGTGAATTTATTATGTATAATCATAACGTTTCTCTGCTTTGATATTTATGTGAGTGATGTGATTTTGCTAATAGATCCTATTAGCGAATAGTCTATGTAAAATGTATATAAAGAAGAATAGTGTATTTATCAAAGAGGTCATACTAAAAATAGCAGATTTCATTGAACGTGTACTCTAACTTTGTATCAATGTATTTTTACGCTCGGAGCTTAAAGGATTCCAACGAGGATTTTCTAGCTCGTCTAGCTTCAGTGCTAGGTTGCTACCTAGGTATATATTGTAACAACATACCATCTTCAGCTCAAATAGTATTTCTCTATTAATATAATGAAACAACAAGATTTAGCCATGTAATATTCACGTTCATTCTATTTAAGACTTATTGAAACTTTTTAGTAAACAGGGATAGTTCGTTAGCCTATAATAATAATATCTACAATATACATTATTATGAATTGTGGCCATAAATTTTAGCTATTATAATTTTCAAATCGAATCCACTACCAGTAAATTAGGTTACCTGTGATGCCTGTTCTCTTTATGGACGCCTGTTATCAGCGATTTGCAAACTTTTTGCAAACAAGGGTCACATAGTACCAAAATCAAGTTAAAGCTGGCGGCATACTGATTCGGTAAGAAAGGCACATTTGCGTGCATATGTAGCTTCTACTGTAGCCGTACCGAATTTAGACAAGCCTGGTTATAACTGGCACTTTTGTTGAATAAGACATCAACAGCATAAAATCATTGTTAGCGGGCTTACTATTCATACTCGTAGTTATCAACATTTTAAATAGATTGCGCAATTTGTTTGTCTAGATCGCTTGAAATATTTCGAAATTACCAGACAAATAAAATATTTTAGCTACGTATGGAGTTTGGACATATGAACGGAATGAATATTAATTTGCATCGCTGGGCAAATTTAATTAACAGGGTAAGAGCTTTTGCTTTCAACTTTGAATGTAAATCATACTATAATCTGTACATGATAATGAGATAATCCATGCCAATAAATTTTATTAAATTTCAATAAAAGCTAAAGGTTTTTATTCAATCAACTCTTCATTATATCTACTTATAATAATAACTGCATCAAAATACGAAATATAACCCGCACCACTATCCTCAGAGGTTCTATCTTCAGTTTACTTCAATATTATAATGTTCCTGTTACATTTTTGAAGTGAAATAATCGATCGAACCTTTGAAAATTGCTCTCATACTCTCCATCATTTAAAGAAAAGCTGATGGTCTTCAAACGGTTTAACAGATTTGTTAAATAATGTTTTGAACGAGTATATCTTAATAATATATTATATTAATATTATAGCTTTGCAATCATATACTGTACTAGGCAACACATTGCTTACATTCCTAACAACGAGATAGATCTTCGTTAATTATTACAAAATAAATATTTAAACGAGAAAAATAAAATATTTGTAGGCACATAAAGTACCTAATAGTTTCCGCACCCTATCATCTACATAATTTTCTTTAAGTCGTGGTAAATATCACAACAATATTAAGTACCTACGGATCTGCAGAAATGAATGGCGTAAGTAAAGTGTTTTGTCACGTCGACGGCCGACACATCGACTGCTGGACGTGACGTCACGCGCTCCTTGATTTATGAAAGGAAAGGCAACCCCGGCTGAGGGAAAATGTTACAGCCGATAGCCTTTGTGTGGACGTGAGCCGCCGCGCGACAAATGAACGAAACTGCTTTTATTCTGTTACTCCGGAGATGGGATCGCAGAACGTTTATTGCTTGCGCAACGATACACTTATATCTTTCAGCATTATTATAGGTAGGTATACTCGTATCTTTCACTTTAGAATGATAGAATTTCTTTCAACTTTATATCAAACAGTTTTCGCAATCATTTTAATGGAAATGCTAGTGTAGAGACCAAGATGATATTGAATTTGAATAATAAATATATTCATTGAAAGTATCTACACCGTAAGGGTATCTACAAGTAGTTGAAAGTATCTACAACTAGTAAGATATATACCAATTACAGTACTTGTTATTCCTTCGTTTATTGCAAAGATTAGCTTAAGTAGCTTCCTCCCCTGTCGCATATACAATTGGTTCTGCAGACAATTTTTACTAGAAGCGAAACTATGTACGTACTTCGTACAGCACTCTTAAACCGATTTTCTTGGTTGGGCTGCATCACAAACTTTGTTGTTTTCCGCGTAAACGAAAGCTCGCCTGCATTGAACAATACAGGTTTAGGTTTGAACTTTCAGTTGTTCTTTTGTGTTCTATAAAAATGCTTCGAAAACTTTGAAACAAAAAACTGCAATTAGTTCGATTTTTTACATTAAGGGTACACAATCAAACTGAATGTTGAACGGAATCGAAAATGGTTTTTAGACTATGAACAATCCGAAAGTTTAAATTCGAAAGAAAAAAATAAAAACATTTTAGTTCACCAACAATAGCGATTGCAGGGACTTTTCTTAAACCTGTTGTGCTGTTGTGTTCTTACTGTTTAAAGGTGTTTTCTTTTACCTCAGCGGAAAAGCAATTTAATGTATAATACTCGCATAATATTAAAAATGAGAGTTGCGTTAACGGGTCGAAAACTAAATCACTAATCTAATATCCACATCACTGCTCAAAACAGTTTAGAATATTTCATCGTGCTGCTAACCTAAAATCGATTTTGGTAAATGAGATGTCAGTCAATTTCATTGATTGCTCGTGTTTCGAGTTTCTAGCTGCACAAAACACATTTTCGTAGAATTCCACATAAGGTTGTATTGCATTATTTTTTTCGCGACTGCGCCGGACGTAAGGATATATTTTTCGTGTGTATATATTTAGGTAGGTATATTTCTTTGGCACGTGCTGCAGCCTAAAAACGGCTTGATGTATTTTAACGTAAGAGGTGTCATTAGATTCGTCTTAATTGTGAGAGTGACACTATATATTAACAACATAAGAATAGAATATACACTGACAGACACTATACGATATATTTTGATATCGTATAGTGTCTGTCAGTGTAATTAATAACATAATAAGTAAATAGTAAGTATGTTTGAAAATTTAAACTTCACACAGGTTCTTTGTTTTTCTTTAAATAATTTGGTCTAGTGTCTATATACCTACTTTAGTCATCTACAATCCTCCCTTTTAGTCCACTTTTGCAACAGGCAGGGGATATTGTAACTTTTATTCTGTCCCTGAGTTACAGGAACTTACGCTAGTACTACAAAAGCGAGTGTTGCGTAATCTAATCAAAATAAATCGTACAATCTTTTCATCGCGTTCGGCGAAGACTTAAAAGTAACGGCGTGCGTGTAAGACGGGTATAAAACAAGCAGGTCTGAGTACATAACAATATATTTTACACTTTGCATAACGTATTGTATATTGTTGCATAAACGAATATCCATGTGACTTGCCATAAACAGTATTTACATGACAATAACTTTACATATAGTCGTATATTCATGAACTACAGTTGCTACAGTTAATATACCAATACCGAATATAGGTACACTTTGTCTTCTGAGGCTTAATCTGACGTAGATTTTTGTAGTAGTGAGGATTGTTAGCATTTTCCGATTTTCCGAGACAACGCCGTCTTTTGATTTTCCGCCCGATGAATCCGGACCAAGGTTACTCAATATTGCATATTATGATACCTATATCTATTACTAACTGCTTCTACGCTAACGCAAAAGACAAAGGGCGTTATTAAAATGTTATCTAAACTATAATCATCATCGTCATCAACCAATCACTGTCTCACTACTGGGCACAAGTCTCCTATCAAATAGGAGAAGGGTATAGGCCGTAGCCCACACAAGTCCAAATGTGGATTGATGGATTTCAAATGGCTTTCTGGAACTTTATAGAAAAATCTCAGCCATGCCGGTTTTGTTGCGATGTTTTCCTTAACTGAGGAACAAGTGATAATAATTTTAATACGCACGGTACTATCGGTAGGCCGGCTATCACTGCTCTTATAATAATGAATACAATAACGAGCGAGAAATAAAAAGGTAAAGCATCTTAATTAAGTTAACAGGTTTTTTTGTTACGCTTGACCCTGACATAATACCCGCGTTACATGTAGTAATTTCCCTTTCTTCGAAGCGAAATATTACCGAATTTTTAGCGAGATCACAAAAACATCAAAAGGCAGCCTAAAAATAAACTTTAATGACGTTGCTATTACAAACTAATTATCCTTTGTACTTTGATGAGAGAAAAACAGCGAAAGAGTCCGCTTACCTGGAAGATCTACTCGTATATGCCGTTCTCGAAAGGGAAATAAATCGCTATTTGAAGTACCAAGACCCGAGTCTGCTATTACAATCGTCTCGTAATAGAGTTGTTATCGTCTAGTCAAGAATATTACATACGTACAAAATACATGCGCGAAAAACTTAATCCTTCGCTTGGAGTCGGGTAATCTATGTGTATATGTACGTGTAAGTTTATACAGGATTTTGCTATTAAGTACAAGTCGTTAAATTATTATAATACCTATATAAGATCTCCAATAACGTTATATCATGCAATCGTACTGCAAGTGTTATGTTAACTCTTTTGAAACTAACATTTTTACAAGATTTAAACTTTCAGTCATAAATGCTTACAAAGGCTAGTAGTTTTTAAAAGTATAAGTAAACAAGATCATAAATATTCAGATTGTGCAATGTGGGTGCAGAGTAGATTATCTGTCCTCTTATACCAACGACTTACTTTAGCAACTGCACAGTCGAGATTATGAAGCAAGTGACTTTAGAAGTTTACCAATATTGGCTTAATGGATTTTGAGTTTGTTGGGAACAAACTTTGAAAGTTGAGGCGTTCGTGTATTAGCTCTATGCACATCATTTATTTCTGACGAGGGCCGTCCACTGCCAACAGCATATTAATATCAAGAAGAGGCAACCCTGATCAAGATAATTTTATCACAATCAAATCTAAGTATTTGCTGTTCCGGTAATAGGTCTCCATAGTCTTTTGTCCCTTGACCTACAGCCTAACGGTTAATGTACCTCTAAGCAAAAATGTGGCAATACAATGGTCATACAAAGCAAATACAACAATAACATAAAATCAAAATTGAGTGAACAGAAATAAAACATTGTGATTGCAGTAACCGGACCATATTTTCTTTAGAGACGAATTTCCTTTAACACAAAGCAGGAAATTAACAGTTAGTGGGCCCATAAAGCGACCGACGCGACTTTGTAAGCATTGAGTGCTTTTAGCTATTACGTTAACTCGTCCATTAACCACACTCGAATTCGGCTTCTTTTGTTGTCTTCTCACGAATTGGTCTTTCTAGATGTCGTAGGTACGATCGAAACGAACACATTAAAAGACCCTCGACAAGAAAAGTATTTGGATTTATAATATCACTATATCACTAATCCTAAATTATTATAGGTATACTAAACATAAGAAAACTCAATTTTGTCTTATTTACAAAAAGTTTTTAAGTCAATTTGGGGACCGGCATGGTAACTACTAGGTAAAGTTGAGATTTCTGTTTCTGGTTACGGTTTGCGTAAATATGTCTTTGTGTGTCCATAGCACCCACAACACAGAGAAGTATCATTTAAAAAGAGTAAAAACACAATTTGTCATGCAAATAAACATGTACCTACACAGCATTGGATTAAAGTAAACAAATATTTTTCCCAAATCGGAATTGCTATAAAGGAAGGAAAATTTTACTGCACACATTTTCAAGACGCGTCGTACATCTAATAGTGTGACAATACACCTGGAAATACACGAAACGGTTGTTGCACAACAGAATGCAGGAAATATTTTCAGAGCCAAGAGACTTGTCACTCTTTGAAAACATTCACGTCAAGATTTAGAGTTAGTGGAACGACTTAAGAATAATAAAATTCTGATCTCTTAAGGTCAGATTAGTAATCACATGTTCTTTGATGCACTTTAAGCTACATATTTTATGGTCAGCTTGTCAGATCAGCAATTATTTACTAGATTACCAAATTTTACCATGACCCTACCCTAATGACATCTTTGAATCTGTAGATTACCAAACCTATTGAAATTAACTAAGTAGAAGTATTGACATTTACTGTTTGACAGTATACCAACTACGGTGTCTAATATTAAAAGTAATGAAAGGTAAAGTAAAGCTAAAGCAATAAATAGGCGGTATTGCGTTGAATTAGTTAAATTTAAGGGGAGAAATTTATTTAACTTAATTTAATCCAGTAAATTTAAAACGTGATATTCGTCTCCCCTCGCCCCTAACATCCCGCGTAATTTATTAAAATAGACAAGCCTTATTTCTTAGAAGCACCGCATGATTTTGTGTATAAATTCAAGTTTGACTTTAAGGTTACTATTTTTATCTATGCCTTGTATCGACCACTTTCTATCAGGAAGCCTGCTTGCTCGTTTCCTGTTTTCTGAAAGTATGAAAAATATCATTATCATTAGACATCTTTAAAACATTAACCTTCCGATTAAAGCAATCTTCTGTTTATATCGAAATATAAACAGAGACGCTATTCCTGAACTATATCCATAGTTCCATATCGATGAATGATAATCGAATCGTCTAAGCGCTCTCCAAAAGAACCAAGCACGTTCTGCTGCATTTCGCTTTATGGGATTCGTCGAAGCTACAGCCATGTTCGAAGTACCGCGGATCCTGCGGAAGCGGAACGCAATTAGTTTTCTCAGACGCTCCGCTATGTAATTTAAATGGAAATGTTCATACTTTCGCCAATAGACGTGCTATGTACCCGTAAATGCCCTTAATAGCAGACCATTTCGAGTTACGCCTTAAGTCTTATTCATTTTGTTGTTCACACAGATGGTTATTTGTTGTATTTCTTGAGATGGTTTTCATTATCTTTCTTGATAGAAAATAGCGCTGCATCATACATATTGACCTCAATTGCACTTTTAATGCATAACTTCACACATACAATGCCTGGAAACTCATTGTAGAAGTATTGTTCTTAATGAAACACAATCAAAATTATTGTTAATTAAATGTAGTAATTTATGTTTCCACATGTCATAATTTACCTCATAATTGTAAGTCAAACAAGAACTTGTTAATATATTTCGAACGGTGATTATTACTTAAAATTATATTTAACAATTTACTGACGCGAATAATTTCTTATAACGGCAGCGCAAAATTGAATTGCATTTCCATTCGCAGTTAAATTGACTTTCAGTGCGATTCCAGTGAGTTATTTTTATTTCTTTTCGTGTCCGCTTCCTGTTAAATTAAGCTGTTTCGTTGCGATCTAAACTACAACAAATATTATTATATCGAATCAGTGTTACTAGAGACGTATGATTTTAGAAATATTTCATCCCTTAGAAACTATAAAGTGATAAACTGTGGATTGATAGGAGTGACTATGTCGGTCCGCCATTCGAAGTGTCCTGAGTTCAATTTTTATAATACTTATATAATTTATATAATATTTATCAAAGCAGTATCTAAGTTAAAAATTATACAAAAAAAAACCATCTATAAAATAAATGCCAATTGTTTCTGTCTTGTGTTACATGTCATTTTTATAAGGTTACTTAACTACCTAAACTAGATATTTAATGAATAGATTATTTAATTACTACGTTACCTAACAGTCAGAAAATAAATTAATATTTATAAATGCATTTTTCTCTTGGTTAGTCTATTGAAATAATAGTAAAGTGAAAATTTACTAACCTTCTCTTTATATAAGCGGTAAATGAAATCTCCAGTCTGAATACTAGTGAATACGGTGTTACTGCAGTATTCGCTTTGACACTGTAGTAATCGCCAAGAACGCTGATTCACCTCTATGTTGGAAAGATACATTTTGAATAGAACATCGCATGGGAATTTGTGCCCTCCGAAACGACTGTTAGTTATTATACTCTGAACCTCGTAGCTGCAACCTTGAGATGGTCTAATTCAAATGACAAATAAGCTGGGATATATTTTCATCATGCAATTTTCATTCCTTGCTGATAGCCCAGTTTTTAAAAATTAGACTTCTTCAAATTCAGCGGTACTCACTTGACTGATATTTAATTATATAAAAAAATTATTAAGTAAATAGGTATTAAATGTTGCTATTAGAAACATTGGCTTAATAAGTATAATTGTCACCTAAAATGTCTTTGATCTGTTTAGGTAGATATAATATCATGCCATTCTGTGGACGGTAAACATAGAAGAATTTATCATGAAGCATCGTTTGGCTTCACAAACCTATCAGTAATAATTGTCCTAGTAGCATTGCAAACAAAACTGGGCATTTAATCGGATGGCTTAAGCCTGTAAGGTAGCCGACAGTGACAGCAGGGTAACAAGATAAGCGTCCATCGCGCACGCAACCTTTCTATCCATCTGGGAGATACTTTGCCAAGTAGAAAAGGCATTTTTTTCTCCGCTAGTAGAATACGAACCTGCGACGATAGACGATAGTATCTAGTAAATAATAAAGAACAAACAGAGAGACATTCATTTGTTTATATACATTTGGTTATGTTATAAAATTAGTATATCTATAGGTACCTATTATAAGTTACTAATAATTTTAGTTATTTGTTACATGTAAGCATTATCTTCCTTTCTTTGTTGTGATTAAACGCTTATGTTTTACTATGAGAGAGAGTCGGCACAATTCCATTCAAACAGTCTGTTCTAGTCTAGCATAGTTTCTAAGAGATAACGCTTAATTAACAATAGGACGTTTCAGTTCAATATTTGGGGCTGTAATTAATTTACGAGTAGGTACTAAGTTGTTTAAAAGATCAACTGCCCCTGAAGGTGACCGTCAGTTCCAGACCAATATTGACCTTGCGAACAGTTACGACTAACTCTTTGATAAGTTTTTAGGGTACCGTACCACAAATGGAAAGTCTCAAAATTATACGAACTGATTATACATTTAAAATGTTTTAAAAGTCATTTCAGAAAATAGAAGACTATGCCTTAGCTTGAAAAAAATATATATAATAATGATTTTTAAAGATTTAAATCTTTATGGAATACATAGTACATTTACAATAAGTTAGAACAAATTTAGTAGCAGTTGTAAAATAAAACTTAAGTGAAGGTAACTTTATAGCTTCAATATAACATGTTGTCATGTATTTTGAGTAATAAGATAAGGATCCGTCCAGCTCACAAGCGCTTTCGCCTGTGGCTGTCGGTTCGTGCAACTAATTCTATCATGACCCATTGAAGCATCTTTAGGCATATTACGTACTATGTTACCAGAACGCGTGCTACTAATAACTAAAACCAGACTAAAGGCATCGCAAAATATGTCAATAAATTTTATTAATCTACGAAACACCTATGTAACTAAAGTGTAGTCGTGTGCTACGACTACAATTAAGTTGAGATGATTGAGGTGCAGGGGAGAAGATAAAATCCGGCGCCAACACACGGCCAGAAGTGGTGGTAGTGACCCATCAGAGTAGAAGATCAAACATTTAAACAATATAAGAGCTACGTATATTTGAAATCTGCAATAGACCATAAAGTCTTGATAAAGCTTAGTTATTCTGTAATATTGCATAAACAATGTGTATTATTCATTGTCATAGATTTTTTAACTAGTTTTACCGTTTAACATAGCGTGACATTGAGACACAGATAAGTATCTGCACGCGATCGTTGTTACTTGTTCCTGTCCAACCGATGCAGTTTAATCGTCACAGCCCGCTTGACCCTAGGCATGCATTTCTCGTGACGAGGGATAGGTACCTAAGAAATGCTTGTCGCTGAGGACACTGTAGCTTGTATCTTTTCATATCCAGCTAACAGACAAAATCCAGGTACAACTTTCCTGTGTTATTAGATTTATTTCACACTCTTTTAGGCTGTCTAGAAAAAAGTTGCTATTTTAGCAATAAATCTTTTTGGTGTATACTTAATAAGTATATAACTGTTTATAAAAATCTATATATTGCTATAAATGTACCTAAAATAAAGAGTTATCTATCTATCTTTCTTCATTCGTTACTTTCAAACATCTTTGAAACAATAGAATAATGTAGTGGAAGATCAAACTAAGTACTGTGTTTGACTAAGGCTTTGTAATCTTAGTTAGTAAGTAAGTAGTCATATACAAGGATGTTTCTACCGGTTCATGATTCGCTTCAAAGTTAAAGGGAACTTGTAGAAAGTCAACAGACCCCCAGCTATCGCGGATATTACAAAACGCCTCTGCGGCTGAAATGTGTGTACTTTGGAGCAATTAAAAATACTACATCTCATGTTTTCAGACTGTTCATATACTCTTAAATACTCGTACTTGTTTAATTTCATGCTGGCTTTGAAGAACAGCTCTTTTGCAGCTTTTTTGAACAATCCCATAAATGTATTTGTCGGAAGTCCGTTCCATAATTTGGACATACGTAGGAGGATTGTAGGAACAAAAATCTGAATCGAATAATGGCTCGTGACTAAGGAAGGGTTCTACTGTTGCTACACCTATTGTCATATTGATCAATATTATTATATATGTTGAGCTATACAAGGATTGCTTATATCGTTACGAGCGCAAAAACTCTTACATGTCGGTGACTCTAGCCCAGAATATTATTATTGTCCCCTACCAAAAATTACTCAACACACCTAAATAAGTTGTCACTTCAAAAAATACCTACAAAATTCAATTTTAAGTGAAATGCTGTTACAGCATTAAATTTCATTAAGCAAGCTTTCAGAGAAAGGTCTAAAATTAATATTGTTATCCAAGTATAAAACTCTAATCAAAGAACGTATTGTCTTACCTTTAGATATCTGAGCTCCTAATTATTTCATTATTCTTGACGAGGATAGGCAGCCCAAAAATAAAGCAGTACGAAATGTCTGTAAAAACGAAGTGCCGTTTTATCTGTCTTAAACGTAGGAAACAGCACCATGTCGACCATAAACTGTGTAACACGAGAGCGATAACGTTCTTATCAATATCTAAAGAAACACTAATCGAAGCTGTTTAAATTCAAGACAGCGCCCGGCCGCAATTATTTACACAATGGCTCTACACTATCCTTAAATCAGTATAAATATTCATGAAACTGCTCTGTAAGGGCTTCCTTGCTCTCTTTAGAGGTGGAAAGAAAAGTTGAGCAACTTAACCGATGTTAGCATAAAGTAATAAAGATTTGATTTGATTTAACCAAACCACGGAACGAAAACGGAACACAAAGAACGGAAATGCGCATGAAATTTAGCACAAACAATATGTATATATTGTTTAATTAATTTTG
Organism: Noctuana stator; assembly: GCA_018231225.1. Classification (NCBI taxonomy): domain Eukaryota; kingdom Metazoa; phylum Arthropoda; class Insecta; order Lepidoptera; family Hesperiidae; genus Noctuana; species Noctuana stator. The sequence goes on along the minus strand of DWQK01002274.1, from coordinate 1,938 downwards.
TATAACAGGTAATCCTGCTTTTTCCATATTTTATTGTATCCTATCTTAAACAAGATTGTCTGGTAGAGCTCGCTACTCCAATCATACCGACTGTAGTGCTGCTACATTTACGTTTTCTTGTTTGATGTATTTTCGGTGCACCATAAGAGATAAATAGGAGTGTTTGTATTGCAGTGGACTATTAAGTATATGGTATAATCTCTTTCATATATCTGAAGGAAACCCCGTTCTCAATGACGGTTTACCACTAAACATCAGGCAACCCGTTTGCTCGTTTACCACGCTTAGGTACTTCTCCTAAAATGTTAATAATATTGTACCTATTCTATATTTATGATTTAGCACTGTCACGAGTATAAAGGAATAAATGTAGAATCAATATAAATAGCCAACAAAACAAAAAGTAAGAAGGGCATAGTGGTATGATTAGCGACACCTCGGGCACTTGGCTATCGCGTCACGTAGCCCCCAATCTGCTTAGCGGGACACCTTTGTGTGGACCCTTTATTTAGGTCGCAATCCCCTTTGGTACACAGAAACAGATTCGAGACAAATACTTGCCGAGATATGGTCAAAGTTTCTTCTTATTAACTTTATTGGTGTTGTAAGATGCTTTCACCACATTAAGTAAGTTAGCTCGATGCTGGCTAAAGAATTATTACGTACGTACAATTTAAAATATAACTAAAATATTGTGAAACATACTATTTTCCAAAGAATTGCTCTTAGCTATTTTGTATTAAGGTACACCCTACTTATATGTGACTATGACGGCTGATTGGTTTGCATTGGACTTAGTGAATTCGTACCTATATCTATTTTGACATGGACCTACAATTTTGCAAAAACAGGTGTCAGGTCAACAAATGATGTTTACGAGATAATAGTATAACCAAAGTGATACTTATTTGAGAAGGAAAACATAACGCGCATAAAAAGCCAGAACTGCCCTTGCAATTTTTGGGCTGTAGTTGAAAGACACTAACCACAATAATTCACTACATATACTTTCAGTGGTGAAGTCAGCAACTGTGTTGCGATGTGTAGTTCTTGTTATCTCTCTGACAAGAACTGAAATACGACCGAGCCGTGAGTAATCCGAGCGTGAGTGCACTAAAAGAGGTCTAATCGTGCATACGTTACAATGCACTGCCATTTTCATTCGGTACATCATGCAGCACAGGTGACAGCCTTATGATAGTAAAAAATTTGATCGACAAATATGAATGAACTTGCTATTAAAATAAATCCGCGACTGACAACGAATATCTACGAGTATAATCCTCCGTACTTGTAACAATAAGTACGTCAACTGTAGTTCCTCATAATAAAATTTCCAAGTACGGCTATAAACTATTCGTCCCTAAATTCAGCGAAGTTCCTCCGTTATCGAAGGACAGAATCGTCTCAAATGGTAGTCGTAAGCTCTAGGTAGCTGAATGACTAACGAGAACGACTTAGTTTTGCGAGTTACTGTTCCGAATCATACCCCCTAATCCCTCACATCAATTATGAATGCTATACGGGGATTACAGCCGACGAAAAGCTTCGATACGGCGAACGGTCATTAAAATTCCGGTTCACAGTGAAAATTTCGGTGAGATCCATCAGATATTAATATCTGAGACGGCAGCTGCTCCACACCTGGACTGGAATGGTCTAATAAAGCCGTCTTATGAACTATGCTTCTACAAAATTTGTGATATGATTGTACACCGAAATTGATTGTACTCGTACCATATATATACGATACGTGGAAGTAAAATTATTAAATTGGCTTCAACCCTTTTTATGTCCCACTGCTGGACACGGGTCTCTCCCCACAACTGGGGAAGGCCTGGATACTCCACCACGCTGCTCTAATGCGGATTGGTGGAGATACGAGTTAGTGGCCAACCCGTGTCGGATGTTGTCAAACCGCCCAGAGGGCCTCCGACC
>DWQK01002273.1:0-13498 GCA_018231225.1 Noctuana stator | reverse complement strand
CAGCTCTTGGGTCACCAGAGGCAAGGATAAGCCTAGTCGACATTTCTGACATGAATTTCTTCATGTCAGAAGACCAAACGAGATGCCTTCAAATATGAGAAAAACTAAGATTTTTCTAAATTTTACAAAAAATGGCGCTGATCGCGAACTGTTTGGGATCGTTTTCTTTTTTTTGGGAGTGGGACTCCGCCTCCGTCCCCTGAACACGCACGTGCAGGATTATCCACCAATTCTGGGAAACCCTGTACATATCTCCTATGTATCTCTCTACTATACATCTCGCTTCCTATAAATCTCTCAGTGTTGTCTAACTGTAATCAAAGATCATCGCTGCGGTAACCGATGCCCTCAAGTGCACTCTGAAGCAAGGAAGCGTTCAATTTCGCTACTCGACTAGCCACCCATCCAACTTCCAATGTCGCCTAACTTTGTGTATCGGTTTCCAACACAAGCCGCAGGAGTGATGTAAGCTTCAACCCTCACACCCATTATAGTTGTATTAAATCTCCTTTCTGCTATCAGGCCTGTAGGTACGAGTAGTTGGCATAATTAATATTTAACACCTTGTGGAAACACTTCAGATTTTAATATTTAGATCAGCAAAATTTTATTGTGTGTTAACAATAGGGTGTACAATGGCGTTGATTTTTAAAAATCTGGATACTTACATGGATTTACAAATAAATAAATCTAGGTACTTTAGTAATTAATCAGCGTTAGGTTACTCAATGAAGGTTATGGGTAGGGTTATTATCTATAGAGTATCATGAAGAGGTCAGTGAACTGGCCATTTCCATAGTGATCTGTGATTATTATAACATTTATTTCATGCAACATGACGTCATAGGACAAATTAAACAAACACATGATTGCTTAAAGTGTACCGAGCAATATTCGTGGAAACGCCTGGCCCTGACCGTGAATAAATATGTCGAGTTTGCAATATTGGTTTTGGGTTCTATTTGTTTTTGTTCAATTCATAAAAAGTGCTCATAATACGTTTTCCCTATTTTTCCAACAACAAAAAATAAGTTTATAAAGTAAATTCACACTACTTTATTACCTAATCGAGCCTTAAAAAATATGAAACAAAAATATTCATAACGAATAACCGATTTAATATTGAAATAATATTTGAGTGTACAGCTCGCACGAATTTTAGTAATGGATATAAATTAATGCTCTAAGGTTTTACAACACTTTTTTTAACACGACGTGTAGTAAATTCTCTTTCGTTCTCTTTAAGTTTGAAACGGTAACCGTGACGGATATAATAGATTTGTCAATTACTTGTCAGTATGTATATGTTATGAAATGTGCTAGATACGTGATAGATAGATCTTTGTTGGATTTCCTTTTCGTTAAATTTTGTGCTTTCAGGTTTCGGTAGTCATACTATCTAATACTACTAATATTGTTGTAATACTACGTAATACATATTTAAACGCAATTTCATTTAACCAATCTGATAACGTTACGCATTTTCACGCGGTAGAAGTAAGTTCAATTTAGTATTAATCCTTAAAATCGTAATAAATATTGGAAAGTCAAAGCTACGTTAAGAGAGGCATGCCCTTTTATCGTCTTTCAAAGCCAGTTGTTCATTAGTATTAGTAGATACTGTTTTTTGTTCATCAAATTTGTCCACATAAGTGGTTATCTAAGCTAGACAAATTTTACTTTACGAATTGTCCCAATGTGCTATAGCTAATACACATTTATTGAGTATCATCTTACACTTCGTACTGTTAACACCATTATTTGTTAACGGGAAGACGTCTAGTTTATCATACTTTGACTTTTTTTTGTCTCATTCAACTGTATTTTTTATGTTTGTTACCTCATACCTTTAGACAGGGTGAACGGATTTGAAAGATTCTTTTTTTTTTGAAAGATGCTTCCCTTAAGTCCTTAAGTTTTGACAATGGCATCCATGAGAAAACCAAATAAGTCTTAAATTTAAGTATGCGCGCGACTGCTTTGAAGTCGGTTTTTATCGTAACGCGAGTTATGATTATTATTTTATACTGAAAAGATAATGAATGCATGATAAGATAAGTAAATTAATGATAACTATCGTAATGGGCCATGCTTAATTCTATTGGAATCGAGCGACGGCCTACAGTCGAATAATCAAAGGCAATTAATTGGATCGTGTTAACACGGAATTGCTATGAGGATTAAGTTCATGTCAAAGGTTCACCGTTTGCGTGGTATAATATAGTTAAGCTACTCGTAATGGGTTATAGCTGTAAATGTCCGACTAACAGAATGCATAAGTCATGCCAGACTAACTCAGGGATTAAATGATCAAAGTGAGTCGTACGAAATACTCTTAAAATAAAGAGTATATTTATAAATCGACGTCGTTTTCCTTGTTAATAAAAAAACGTGTGCGGTAGTTGAAATATAAATATTTTTTTTAGTATTAAATAATAATATATCTTTGCTGGTGGAGTTTAACAATCAATTGTTGATTCTCAGCACCACGCTAGTATACTGCTACATGAAAAACGAAACGCCAAAATCAAGTCTAAAGTCAAATTATGTAAATTCCTTAATACAGTTTAAAAATTAAAAAACTTTATAAATATACAGAAGTACACCTAAACTAAAAACTTAAAATAAGTTATAAATAGATAAAAAAAAATAAAATAAAAAAATAACAAATAATAATAACATAAATTATGTATTAGGTTATTATAGGTAATTAACTGAACATAATGCAATCAATGTTTTGACCGAGAACATTCGTATTTAAAGGGTACTTATCAGACATTCATTTTTCAACAGCACTAAACTTATCCATTTAATACATTAAATACGTTTTGGGAATAAACCTTCGCTCAACGAGCCCTGTGGCAATATCCGGGGACCATTCAGCTAACTAGATTAAAGTGTCGTGACTGAATTAGCTCGTTGGATAATGACTGCAGGCGGCCACCAGGTGCGGTGTTTCCGATCGATGTTCAAATTCTTGTGAAATAATGGAAAGCTCAGGCAAGTTTTTCTAGGTGAAAAACTTATCAAAGGTTTTTAATATGAAATGAAAAAAAGATTTTCGAGGTTCGACCACATGCAATTAAATGAAAATAGTTACCTTGGTCCAATACTCGTAGTTACCGAATGGTTAAACGTTAGTTACGGACCAGTGTCTAATGATGTAACATTATGAGAAGTTCGACACAAAAATATACCTCGTTTTGCTGACAGAAAAAAATCCTCGTACCTACTTTCTTGACAGAAAAACATTTAAATAGAATAATAGAGTTTAATTAAATTGCATCTCTTCTCTTTCTCTCCATACAGTGCATCTCTGGCGCTCATTATCATAGAAATGGGACACACAGTTATTGATTTAACCACTAGCACGTCTACTTCACTGAACGAGAAAAATGTAAGTTATATTTGAATTTTATAATTGGGTAAATTAATTTTTACGTTACCCAATTGAGTGGTGCTATTATCCAGAATTCTATATTCACTGATCTGACAAACTGTTGAGTTAGTGGAGTTTATTTGTAAAAAAAAAAATAAAAAAGGTACTAAATTCTTAATTCGTATATTTTTACACTAAAGAGAAATATGAAGGAAGAAAGTGGAATCCTCTGACGGCTATTCTCCTATCTAGTGTGAAACTAGCACACCTGGTTTAAAATTTTTATGTTCCTAGGTGTAAAAACTCTCTGCAACTTATAGAAATTGCTATAGTAATAATATAGTAATTTATTTCTCTTTTCAGGAGTACAACGCAGACAAACATTTCCGATGGGACAGCATTAAGAAGTTTATATACTTCGCATTCACATTTTCATCGTCAATTACGAATTTTGATATATTTTCAAAGGTGTTATACGAACGTGGTATACATTGTTTAAAGTTAGATTATCTTTATTGCTAAGAAACTTTGCCGATTCACTTGTTACCTGAATTAGTTAATTTGTATTTATTACACTTTCACGAAATTATCAAGGAATAAAAATGGTATTGTGTTCACGTCTATCTTAGTCGTCGGGTTTTGGACAAGATGGGATGGGTAAATGAGATTAAATTATCAATGACTGGGCTGAATAACGTTTATTTTATTTTGAAAACTCCTAAATAAATTTACAACGATCTTATTCCATATTTAAATATTCTTTTCTTTTTAATCATGGTATGGTAGAATTCGTTCCTTTCCTCTCATACCTTTATTAGGTACTTTCATTAAAAGAATAATTTGACAATAATAATTTCGATTATAACAACGATTTCAGATTGTTTCACGAATTTTATATTGGTTGAAATAACAGTGGGAATGACATACATGTGTATGGACTTCTTTATAAAGCAATATACAAGAAAACTTGATTTTAACCGAACTCTTAATCCACTGTTACGCGGGATATCGGCCGGGATACTGTTACAAACGTCCGTTTGGACTTTGATTGTAAGTACTATGCAATATACATAAGTACGAGTATATAACTTGATATTACGTTAAGGAAAGCGCCATGTTCACCAGTTAGGTGTTTTTAAGTAAAGGATATAAAGAAACTAATTTGCTCAGTAGCGAACAAGCTATTCTTTCGTATTTTCTGTAACAGTGGCGTAACAGGGCGACTAGATCGCATCGGGAAAGTTTACAATATCCGCCCACGACGAACTTGCAATAAAGAAAATTATTTCATATAATAAGGCCCCGAGACTCGGTTGCAATTCAATGAAAGTTTCATTCTGTGGAATCTCGTGACCTAGAACTTGACACAGGGTCGAGACCGTGAAAGGCGACGGTGACTTCCGTAAAGCTAGGTCACGTCAACTTCTGTCTAATATTGTTGTCATTTAAGACAGACTTTCAGTGACCGAAGCATGCTCAGGCTCACATTGTCTACTGGTGCCAATAGTTGATTTGTTATTTTATTATAACTGCGCCCCGCGGTTCACCCACGTTAAGAATTGTAACGTAATGCTTGATAGTCGATGCTCATGATGTAGCTATCACAAAAATAATTTTTCAAACCCGACTTGTAGTTCCAGAGATTCGCGCGTTCAAAGAAACAAACAATAACCGTTTAGCTTTATTATATTGGAATAGATAATTATGACAACTTTTGGCCAATAGCATCAATTACCTCTGATTGTGTATGTGGATGTGAAACATTGATCTCCAACTATGACTAACAAACCGACATACATTACGAGTATTCTTGTTGCCGATTTGAAGCGCCTCGTTGACAACGGTGGATGGTACTCGGAACTCAAAATTAAGTCTTGTGCCTATTGTAATAGGGCTTAGTTTTCAATCCCAAGCTTTAGTTCCGAGTACCTTCAACACTGCCAATCGTACATCTACGTGCGCAAAGAGTAAATATAATGTTGTTGTAATCATATTACTGAATTAGTATGGCATTAATTAGCTGGTTTAGTAATTTGAAATCTAATTAATTTAATTTGAATGTATTTTATTATGATTAGGAACGTATATAAACCTTCTAAATTTTTCTTATACGATGCGCTTTGATGGTAAAATAATATGGTTTTAAGTCATGATATTATAAAGTAATACCACTATAAAAATAAAAAACACGATTTTGTAGTCACGAATATGATTTATTTTAAAATGTACGATCTACGAGTGTCTGCTTTTTATATTAATTGACGTACTGACGTTCCGTACTAGGTTTTTCCCTCGGATTTTTATTTCTGAAAGGCTTGTTGATTACGCACGTGGAGGTTTCAAAGCATACAAAAAATACTTTAGGTATCTATGCCGAGCTAGATTTTTACTGGAATAGAATTATTTCATTCGTTTCTATATGTGCACTTCGCCGTATACATACGGATATGGTACGGTCTGCAATACATAGATAGAGTGCCACATTTTTTGTACTGCATTTTTGTAATAAATTTACAACAGTTGATTGACATTACGATCACATCAAGCAATTTACTGCGGTACGAAATAGCAAATAGCAATCTTGCTCACGTACTAGCGATTCCGTTCAATAGTACGTTTTACTGTAATTAAAGCAAGATAGTAAGGAAAGAAATAATCTAAACTCTGTATTTAAAATAAACTAAACTATGTATTTTTGCAAAAAGGAATGATAATTAAAAAGAATTCTAGTAAAACAAAGGCCGCATTTTATTAAAATTGCTCCAGACTCTTTCACTAATTGCTCCAGATTGAGTTCTCTCCATCACTGTTGCCGGGCAATTATTACTTAAAAATACCCATCTAAGAGCTCCTTTATTTTTACAGTCTGTTTCTGTAACTATTGCAAACTAATGGTATCATTTTGTCTATCGCAAGCTGGTTTCATAAGCCGTTTATCTCACGATTTCGCTTGGGGAGGTGGAGGTACCACAGCCACCCTCACATAGGCCACCCTGGTTTATGCACCCTCATCGGGTTTATTTTCTGCATTGCCATGTCAAATCTACTGAAAACTGAAATGATTTAGTCTGCGCAGTAACAGCCATAACGTGTAGAAACGTTCTTAATTTGAAACGGTAGGTACGTATTTAATACGGAGACATGATTGTATTATTTTTTACTTTTTAACCGATTAAAAAAAAGGAGGTTCTCAATTCGACCGTATTTTTTCAACGTTTGTTGAAACCTCATAACTTTCGACTGGGTGAACGGAGTTGGATGATTCTTTTATTATATGAAAGTTGGTGCTTCCCGTTTGGTCCAATTTTAATTTGGTCCAGTTCTGAGCATGACCTGACCATTAGAAAACTTAAATTTAAAAATACAAATCTTAAATTTAAGTATGCACGCGTCAACTTTGAAGTCGGTTTTTTTCGTAACACGAGTTACAATTATTATGTAAACATCTACACGATCACATCCATAAATCAGTTCCAACTTCCAACCAATGCTAAGCAAAATAAATCATCCCTTGGAGACACTGCAAACTGTACGTTAGTAGGTAATCAAACATTTCCTTATAAATGTTGCGGCATTGTATATTTCCATTGTTTGAAAGGCTAAAGACCATAGCTATAGTTATAGACCATAGCTTGGTACACTCGTACGTAAGCGTATATAGGAAGTCTCGTTTGGAAGTGTGTTAACAACTGGAATTTATTATGTTAGGACAATAAATGTATTTGATTTCAGCATGCCAGCGATCTAGCGGACGCAATGCGCTACCTTTTCGCCAGTTTTTCTGAAGTACCATCATGGTCCAAATGCCATAAAAAGGAGGCAAATATGAACACTACATGTGTATCTTCGAAAGATGTTATGAGTGTATGCCAGTTTGACCAAATCACGAAACTGAATATCACTTCTGCACACCTCAACTACATGTTAGTCTCTTTCACTTATTCAAGTTAGTAAGTATATATATATATACATTTTCATTAGACTATGCGTTAATAAAACTTTACTTAGCATATAACATAATAGTTTCGTTATTCATAACGGTACAATGTGGTAATACCCCTTTCACCCGTTTTAAGAATTGCAACGTAATGTTTGATAGCCTGTAACCTTTCTCATGAATGTAGCTGTCATACACTCTGTCATATCCTACTCAAACAAACAAACAATAAACTCATCAGCTTTATTATATTAATACCTATAGATTACTTAACAGTAGTGATTGTATAGATGCCTCAGTAACACTTAACTTCAGACACTGTATAAAGTTAGTTAAATTTATAGAGAATATTTCTAATGAAAACCGTTTCTTTTATTACTTTAACGAGAAAACCCTATTGGAGAAACAGATTTAATTGAAAGACAGTTTTCTGAAATAAGAATCGTTTCTTTATTAAATTTTTTTAGAAACTAACTCAGTATTTTTTTTGCAGCAAGTCGTTTATTACTGTTGATAGAGCAAGTTTGACGACGCGGTTCTTTATTGTCGGAGTCGTTTGGATAAGCAATTTCTTCATAGTCACCATTCAAGACACATCGATACTGAAGGTTATTATAATTTGCCTCACGCGTCAGAACAGATTATTATGGTTTAATATCAACTCATTAAATCTTAAGTATTTACTTTTGTTAAGTTTCCATCATTAGCAATCGGGTATTTGACACGAACTCACAATTAATAATTCTAAATGGTTATTTCTGTAAAAGTGAACGATAAAAAATTTCAAAAATTTTAATTTGATTCACATCAATCTATACTAATATATAAAGCTGAATCTCTGGAATTACAAGTCGGATTTGAAAAATTCTTTTTGTGTATTATAACTACGTTAATGAGGAAGGTTATAGGCTATCAAGCGTTACGCTACTATTCTTAACGCGGGTGAAACCGCGTGGCACATCTAGTGTTTAATAAATTCTATTTTTCTTTCCTTTTGATCTATAAAAAAATCTGTCAGTTGACTCATGAAATTGTGATGTCATAATATGTATTGGTCATACAAGATGTATTAAAGACTCATTAAAAATATCTCGTTTGTCAAAAACCCCATTGATTTGATTTCAATTGTAGCGGCATTTTCGTTTGTGATTATGTGATAGGAACCTATAGTAATGGTTGTTGAGTTTTGTGAATTCAAACAGACTTTAATAGATATCATTCCATTACGTTACGACTATTGTGATTACGATTTTAACTTCAGGAGTAGATAGGTAGGTATATCTACGTTGAAAAGGTTCAATTCAAATGAAAGCAAAGGTCTGCGGTACCACATAACAATGTTTGACCTGAATAGAATGTTAGTACGTAATTATGTTAGTAGAATGAATTGATGTAATATTTTCATAAAGTTTCAATGCTATAAACCAGTTTAGTCTGGTTCAGACCGGAACATAGCGCTTCGACTACAAACTCTACAGTTTCCGTTGCGGTATTCCTGCTTTAGTGTTAGTTCAATGCGAAATAAAACCATTATAGTTATGTGGCCGTACATTGTTAATATTATTTTAATACTAGCTGGTGCCCGCGACTTCGTCTGCGCAAGATTAGTATTTCGAGCAACTCACACAATATATTTATAAATTGTATGCCTATGTGATATTCTGATGTATAAGCTATATTATTGTAAAGCTTCAATAAAATCCATCCAATAGTTTTTACGTGAAAGAGTAACAAACATCCATCGTTACTTACAAACTTTGGCGTTTATAATATTAGTAGGATTACTATTTTACCTGCTAACAGTCACACACATCTAGGTCCTAATATTTGTAAATGACAACTATTTTCTTATTAATATCATAATATAATAATAATAATAATAATGCTTCACATTCACCGCCCCACACTAGGATTCCCTGTGTTATGGTTGCCTTGAAGACAAAAAAACAATTTCACAAACACCCAGACTGGGAATAGAAATTTAAATTTCTGCCCCAGGAACCCAGGACCCTTCGTATGGCCGACCTGCTTGGTAACCGTTACACCACACGCCTTATACTAACAGATTCCGACACTCAATATACCACTAGCGTTAGTGTATAGGTAATCTCCTGTTCACAAAATCACACCTAGTACAAACGAAAAGATAGACGTATCTGCTTCAATAAAGAAGGTTTAAAAGTGATTACATAATCACGGCGCTCTAAGCACTACAGCGCTGTCGGCGGCCGTAATTAACTCACTGGTGCCACGGCGACGCCTCTATAGTTTAAACGGCGAACGTGACAAGCTTTACAATTATTATGCTACCTTTAAACATTCTTTAATAAAATAGGTACTTAGTTTAAGTAGGAAATTGCTTTAAGGAAACTGCTTTAGTTTTCAATAATGTACTATCCTTGTGCACTAGAATAGGCCGGGCGGTGTTTGAAGGCCATTCTGATTAGTTAAAGTGGGCCATAAAAGGGTTGCAGGCAATCTATGCACCTGTAAAAAGGCTTTGACTGACTGACGGATCAAAGGAAAGCCTAAACCGTTAATCGCAGAGACTTGAAACTTTGAAGGTATGTTCTTAGTATGATGTAGGCATCCGATAAAAAAGACCCCTAAGAGAGTGAAAGACGGGGACAAAGTTTGTATGGGAAAACTTGATTCCTTGATCCAATCTATATTATTAATTTTTAGGGTCCAATTCTATATATTGTGCACGCGGACGAAGACGCGGCTTGAGTTAGTCGATCACTAAAATACGGTAATTTTTATACAATACTCAATGCTTTAATGAGTCGAGAAAACTTTAGACAATAGGCTAACACTTGACGTCATGAAGCTGAATATAATAAAAGCGAGTGTTTCTAAAAAGAGAAATAATAAACCGCTCCCGTTCCCTCATTGCATGCCGGCCTCTATAATTATATTTTTCTGTTGTTCCAGCTATTTAAATTAGCGTTCCTATGGAGGATACTATCCACCTTCTTTCTCGTCATTTTCATAATGTTCACGACAGACTACTACGCTTCTATGGCAGTCTTTCAAATTTTTGATGTCACCCAGTTCTCGGATAAACCTTTTGTACGTACGAGTATGTTTTACGATTCAATTTTTAGTAGCATTACCGCTTTCTTTTCATTTTATTTGAATATTCATATTTATTTATTAGTTTAGTAAGGCTCGGCTTTTGGCTTGACTTTAAAATATTTATGGTAAAGTCTCGTTAATGTTACAAAATATAATATTTTAGCTGTGCGTTAGCGTACAGTGTAGAGTGGAGTATCAACCGGTTATTAAATAAATTCTCGTCACTAAACTTTCATGTCAATTTTTTACAGGTAGTTATTCCACTTGGTAATGTAATAAATTGTCGTAACCTGTTTGTAGATCCATTATATCTACTTATAACGAATATAGAAATATTTACGTATAAACCCATAGGTATATCATTATGAAAATGGACATGTCGAGTCAGTATAATATTTTAAGCAAATAACTAATAGAATAATATATATAAGTAATGGTGATGGAATATAAAGAATAACTAAGTTCAAAAACAAAACAACGCTTGTTAATAAATCAATATACCTAAACGTATGGAAATAAAAGAATTTTCAGAACAAAACATGAATAAATTGTACACGTAAAATTTTTATTTGTAGAGTGCCGCCGTTTGCAATTTTCTTTGCGCTTTTATTCGTTTCCGATTCAGTAACATCCAGTAAGGTTTGTTGATTTTCCCGGCGCATTTCTCTGTCATATCTACGAGTAGATATTTTACTTTCCCGATTCTCCTCTTCCATTGGAAACTTTTACGTTAATAGTCATTGTTTCAGATATTATTTATTGTAGAATAAAACAGATTAAATCGTTAAATTACCTTGTAGTATACGGTAGCAGTCAGATCATGAACATTTTTCTATGGAACGCAACTGGAAATACACGACAAAAAATTAAAAGTTAAGAATTACATAATTATCTACAAACATGCAACAAACCCGGACAACGAAAAAAAAATTTAACTGGCGGATTAGAAGAACAGATTTGATGTCTACAAAATCGTTAAAAAGAAATTATAACCTAAAATTTTTTTGACCTATGATTTTTTCCTTTTCGATTAATTAAAGACACCAAAATCATTTATTTGTATCATCAATTTACTTTCATATTGTTTACTCTACTTTAAAAGTTGATTAGGTTTCCTAGTTACAAGAAACGTAATAGCATTCACTTCATGAATAATTATATTTCGAAGCTATAGTAATGCAAACCGATCGCCTATCAGCGTAACCGAATAGACGGCAAACGCTCAATTGATCCTCAAAGGAAATCTAATACCTAACCCAGTTTCCATAGCTCCGGGTGGTATCTTTCAGGTGTTAACTGGTTAATTTGTGTTGTCGGATGTATCGCATTCTGTCGTGCCATACTTACCTGTGTAAGGTAACCAATATGAAAACGCCCGTAAAACTAACGGCGTGTGAAAGTCAGCTTAATTTTTCATAGCACGTCGTTTTTCAACTAATTTTTAAACCTCAATATTCATCACGAACGTAGTGCATTGGTGAAAACCGCACGAGTATCTGTTTAGTAGTTTTTTGAGAAAAGAGCGTTCAGACAGACAGACAGACCATTAGATAGCCATATACACAACAGACGCAGCGGGCGACTTTATTTTTAAATAACAAACACAGTTATAGGTGTACATTTATTTAAATAACATTTTACATGTAATCGAAACAGACTACTCTGAAGCAATCCGTTTTAATAATAGCTTACACTGGTGCACGATTTACATTTGAGTACGATTCATGGCGAGCTTTTTTTGCAGAGTACATTGACATGCAATTCAGTATCGCATGAGCGGACGCGGACTGACCGCTGGCTGTGTCCGCTCACTGAATAATGCATAAGAGAAACGTGCAGGCTGTGTATTCGCTACACAATGTACTGACGAAAATATTGTAAACGTTTTTTTAAATATTAGCTATACGCAACATTCTAGTCTACTTACTCAGTTGTCTTTTCAAAATCCGGTTTAATTATTTAAATTTTTTTGAAATGCACAAGAGCGCGTCTTATAACTTGTAACTGGCAGTAGATTAAAGGGTGATTACATTGATTTCGAACTTTTGAAAAAGTTTCGCTAAGGTTTCGAATTTTCGGAGAAGTGAAAAGCTCAGTAAGTGAGGACGGAAAAGCATTTAGAATATAGCTGTTTAGGCTCGGGCGAAAAAATTATGAACATTTCCCCTGAAGAGGCTCTTAAAGAAAGTAGAGGAGAAACAGAATAGACAGTACCTACCTACGTGAATAAAATTCAAATTGGAATTCTGCAGGCATTAGGCTTTATTTTTACAGACGTTAATACTCCATGCGATTATGCGATTTTCCAATTGCATTTAAAGGCCGTTTTTACAGACGTAAATACTTCTTGCGATTTGATTTCCCAAGCTTAAAAATGCTGAAAAAGGATCGGGATGGTCTTCTTATGCTGCAGTGGGGTCCAATTATCAGCTGTCGTTTTATCGAATTGGTAAGGTGAGGGTTCCATCAATAGGGTAATTGTCCGCATTAAAACCACGAAATACTGAATCACTTAGAAAAGAGTAATTCCAGTCGATTCTGTTGCCGGTGCGAAACAGCCCTAAACGTACCTTTAAGCAAGTTCCGGATCTCGAAATGTAATAAGAACGAAGCAATTTGAGTGGACTTGTCAAATACTCGTTTTAAAATTGCAGTACAGGTAAAAAAGAAGTCTAAAAATTTCGGGTAACTATTTTGGCTGGCATAGAAAGTAACAATTCACTGTTTAATTACCCACTGCAGCAATTGCTAACACTCAGTTGTGGTGTACTAAATTTCAACAATAAAATAACCGAGATTTTGACACATAACCTAAACTTTTTAAAAGTTTTTGCAATTGCACGCGACTCACGGACTCAAAATTATTTCTTTAAAAAACTAAGTTTTAAATATGTAGGTCTTACTCTGTGTGGGAAAAAAAGTTCAATTTCATAAAAATTCCGGGCATTTCTGTCTATACTCGTACATCTCATTAATTCTGCATATTTCTTAAATGTCTACATAGTATTAATTAATTCACAAATTACGAATTTATATAAAACTATAATAAGTATTATATTACTGTCAGTTGTCAATTTATATTTATGTTGCCAGTAGTATTATTA
>DWQK01002272.1:0-13498 GCA_018231225.1 Noctuana stator | reverse complement strand
TAAGAATAATAGAAAGGAATAAAGAGAACACTATTACTGAGTTATTATCGTTGTATTACTTATTATTATTCCTACAAAATGTTTATTTCTAAATTGTTTATCCAATGGCCCCGTTACCGAGAAATTGTGTTACGGTCATGCAGAATTCACCGTCAAAGGCTTAGCCGTATTTAATAAAAGTTTCACACAGGACAAAGCTTTTGAAAAACTAATAAAGCGACTCCAAACAGTGACAACTACTAGAGTAAAACCGCTTTATGAAATTCACACTGAAACACTTCATCCTTTATGAAATGCGAAACAGTCAAATTTACCGCCGTGTTACGAGTATATTATTTGGCTAACGGTCGGTCATCTGTTCTTATCTCTATTTGTTGTAAATTATTCTAAATAAATATTTTTGTTACTTGTCTCATTAGTTAGTTTTCTCTGTTGTTAACCCTACAGCATTTTTTTATTACATTTATAATATTATATAAATCTTAAGTGGACAGGTAAGATTAAGTAAAGGTATACGAAGGTATGATATCGATGATTTTTTATACTTAATATCGGTATCGGTGTCGTATCGGCTGTATAAGTATCGATGTATCCATCAACTTATCATATCCCACTGCACTGCTGGGAAATGGTCTTGTCTCAAATTTTAATATACGAAAGGTTTAAGACGGCTACCAGACCTAGAGACCTTGGTTGTCTGTAGAACACACATGCAAAGAAAAGGAGAGTTCAGAACATAGACGCAAGACATAGAAATTATGTTTAAAGACCATCAGTTAACTATTAGTTACATTGATGGCTTATCGGACTGGAGACGTCGCCAATGCGCTGGCCAAAAACTAAATAAACTTGCAGTTTTATTGATATAGGGATAACAAACATACTCGTATATATCTCGAGCCCTAGTAAGACGTAGGTAATTAATATCTTACATAATAAGTTGGAGTGTGCCGTAATTTGTTAATAGTTAGGTTGATTTAGTTCATGTTTCAGAACGTGACGGCACTTTAGTATGTTAATGCGACTAAGTGGCTTTCTGTGACATAATTTATATTAAGCTCATGATATTCTCTGAGAGAATTCGACTGTACGCACTTAGACATCTCTTTTCTATGTAAAACAAATCTCTGATACAAGTCGCAGGTTAACTAAATGTTAAAGATGTACATGTGTAAGCATAATTTTATTAATTTTTCTGATTTTATTTCTGTTTATATTTTTATGTCTATAGTATTCTAAAGATTCTTCTGAGTACAAGAACTTGCCAGCATGTTGGTTTTTGTGCCTTTATCTATTAATTGGATAAAACCCAACCGTGATCGTCTTATTCGCGCGTTGTCACTCATAATGTAGGGAAAAATGGTACCTAATGAGTATCTACCTAAGTTCAAAATGAAATCAAATAATTGTGATTCCTTCTTCTCCAGCCCAGAGCAGGTCTGGAGGTAAATTTGAATGTTCCAGACATTTTCGGGTAAGTGCAGCTGGACGAAAGCCAAAATTTTCATTAAAGACAAAAGACAAGATTAGTGTACTTAGAGCTAAACTGCAGTTAAACTTAATGCGCCAGAAGCTGACGAAATTTTCCTAATAAAACGACAATACTGTAACTTTGAAAGGAAGCCAAGTGGTCCTGGAAGGCATTTCAATTTTATTTTCGGCAAACTTTGTACTCGTACCTAACACTTCCGGCAACTTAATTTTTTTTATCACTTGCTCATACGTCTTTATTCTAATGTCACGACTCGCGAATCCGATTTCATTTTAAGAGCGTAATGCTCTATAACTTAATTAATAGTATTTCCGTTACTACAAATATTTGGTGTGTCAACTTCGATATGTTTATTTTGGTTATTGTAAACTTACACGTATATTAAAATGATAATAATGTGCATAAAGCAAATAATTAATCATCGTGGACATTTTATTATGTTTATCTAAATATATTTAATACGTGAAGGTTATACCTTATACAACACGGAAGAGTTTGAGATTTGGTATACCTAGTTAAAGTTTATGTTTAGAAAGCGCACGATGATAAAAAAATATAATTATGTACAATATGGTTTACAAAAACAAAAAAAAATTAATGGATTCTGTCAATTGCTAATAGATGACGCTACAGGTAAGTAATTTTTTTAAAATCAGAAGTTCCAAATATCATTGACAGGTATGTACTTAAGTTGATACTAGAGATTGAGTGAATCGCCCAAATGGATTTAATGATACCTACAATAATGTTTGCAACACAAAGTGAATAACTGTTGAATTGTGACCTGTGAACGACTTCTACTACACCACTTAACACTTAAGTCGTTGTTGTACCTATATCTTGAAGGTTCCTGTAATTTTACTTACACGGAACGTGTAAACGTACCATACCATAAAATAAAGGTTTTATTACGTTTACTTTTGACATTGCATTTTTATTATTAAAACGTTCAAAAGTATTGTTGATAAAAGTTTTTATAATCTAAGTTATTACGAATGTTATTAGTGTCCTTATCGCGTGCGGAATCTACGAGTATTTTTGTATTAAGTTCGAAATGTCAGAAACAAACAAGAGCGTACGATTTTAGAATACAAAGTTTGGAAACAGAAAAATCTTTGCAAATGGTCTATCTTTTACGCTACACAATGTTTGCTTTGTGTCTATTGTGTTTATTTTTTTTATAGAAAATAAAATGAAACGAGCATTCAGGTTACTTGGTGTAAGATATCCATTTTTAACAACACTTCCATTTTACTGTCAGACGGTACTCCGCAGTCCATGTGCACATTCGCATAGCTACTGGAAGACTGAGATGGTCCCCTACTGAGAGTCCCCTCCCCCCAGTAATGCGCTGGGGCAGGCCATCCATGAGATTTTGATGAGGTACCTTTGGAAGGATCCCCCTCCACCGTCAACAAAAAAAGTTACTATGTATATTATAACATTTTTAAACCTACCTTATGCTTTCGTCGGCTGGAGGTCATTGCCGTGTGGCATTAGGTTTCACCCTTTGTATCGCCTAGGCTTAGGTTGTTACATAAATAAATAAATACAAACCATGTAACAGCTGATATAGTTATCCCATAATCTTGATTAATATTTGCTGAATACATTTTAATAATATTCCCCTGCGTTTATCTTAGGGCCTTAGGGTGTGGGGATAGTAATAATAAATTGGCTCCACGAACACAGATAAATCGTATATGATTCCAGTATTAATTTCCTGCATCATGAGGATGAATATAGTGTACATGCTCTGAATATTTTGGACTTTAATAGAGGATATTCCATTTAATTTAATAGTAATTTAGTAGTAATTTTCAGCTTTTATTAGATGAGTTCAGATTAAGTGTCATATTAACATTAATATTAATTTATTAACATATATTAAGGCAGTCAATGATTTTTTGCCATCAACTGTGTAGATGTTAGGCGCAATTTTTTTATGACTAGATCGTCGATACCTAAATGGGAATAAGGACGGATTCTATGACCTTCTAATATTAGTGGAATCGTCATCATTATTGACCCTTTATCTATTTTTTTGTTTGTTGTAGGTTGGGTCACATTCTATCTATCTGCGGTGGTATAGATGGTGAATGTACCATCGCCACCCTCATGAGCCACCATAAAGCAAGTGGCGCAGTCCACCATTCAAAGACATCTGGGGTCGATTCCTGGGAAGCAGAAATTTCAAAGTTTTGTATACACAAACACAACTCATCACAGACACCTAAATTCATAATTTAAACTTCTGCTTCTGGAATCGAACCCAATACTCTTTGAAGGTTGGACTAGCATTGAAACCATTGCACGAAATAGTATTTCTATATAATTTGTGTTATATCTCAGCAATTGTTTCTTATTTTTTTAATATAAAAATATATCGTAAATCATGTTTTGATCCAGCATAAATAAACGTAAAACATTTTAACTAATAAAGCTTACTTTCCACTTGCTGAAAGTTGGTTCTTGATCCTGACACATGACTTGATCCTCCGCCATCAATCCTCAGCCCGCGAGCCGATTACAAGTTTCTCCAGCCATCCAGACACACTCTATCATTGTGAGTGCGGTCCGTTTATATGATTACCGGATTTTTTGACCTTTATATTGAGTAGATCGTTTTCATATTAGTGCTAGTAGTTGGAGCAGTCTGGTGGAGTAAGGCTTAAACCTTCCTCGGTTGTGGGCTGTGATCCGTGTAACAGAAGCTCTTAAAAAGAGTTGCAGGTAGGTAGGAGGTAATATTTGGAACTTTGAACCGATTCAAAAACTTTTGTGTTTTATAAAAAAATATTTTTTTACTGTTATGAGTAAGTTACATGTTTCATAAGTTCTTTGGCTTCGTGGTCGGTGTGACGAGGGAAAAAGTTAAAACCAATTAACCGCTAAATGTTTGGCAGTAACAGTCGTCGTAGTTGCCAACATTTTTTTTGGTTCACGTCAAAGTAGGTATCTGCGGATAAAAGCTAGTAACTTATAATTCAGAATAGTGCTACTTTAGGTTGGTTCACCCTTACTCTAGAATAATTGATGAGTAAATTGATGGTGGCGAAGTCACGAGCATAAAATTGGAGTACGAAAGTTTGAGAGTTTTGTTTTGATTTATACTAAACGCTTGGTTTCGTTTCATATGGGTTTCTTGCTCTCGTTAGTCATAGTTAGTTAGTAAGAAGTTCAGATATAAATCGATATTATTTAGATGAAAACTTTTATTCGGCTACACTTAATTTAGTGTAAATAATTTAAAGCAAAAATAAAAGCTAAAAACAAGAAATAATTTAAATTGTTACAGACTTCCAGGATTTATTTTGGGCTGTGAGTGTGAAGCGTGTTATTATTGTTATAAC
Organism: Noctuana stator; assembly: GCA_018231225.1. Lineage (NCBI taxonomy): Eukaryota > Metazoa > Arthropoda > Insecta > Lepidoptera > Hesperiidae > Noctuana > Noctuana stator. The sequence goes on along the minus strand of DWQK01002272.1, from coordinate 8,653 downwards.
TGCGTCAAATTGAAGTCTTTATTTACAGTGTACCTACCTGATAATGTTTGTTTAGAAATCAATAAACGATATCGATTCTATGCAACAATGGGAAGTTACATTTTGCGGTAGCATAGCGACATTCAATGACCTAGGTGACGAGGAAGTTCTTTGTAGTTAGCCTCAATACATTATTTATTGAAATTGTCCTTAAAATTGTTGTGTCAAAAAAATTGTTTGATTAAATAAATTAAATTATAGTTTCGCGTTTTACGAGCGATACTACTGTAAGTACCCATAATTATTAATCACAAAGTATCTTATACCCCATAAAGTACTTTTTGTAAAATGGTACAATAATATGGTATGGTTTTGTAATATAATTGTGGACCTATTAATGGAATTATTGGCTGAAGAAGTTCGTCTATTCGGCTTAGTAATTTTGGTATGATATTGCTAAGTCGAAGTTAAGGATGACGGTATATTGACCGTTCGCGTTTTACGCACGGGAAGGCATTTATCGAAGGGAAGACTTGATCGACAGAAGATATGGGTCTCTCGTTACTACGATTTATTAGTTAATAATTATAAAGGTTTGGTAAAGCTTGTACGTTTCATTGTAATGCAATAAGTTATTGTTATCAAAATACTTCAGAAGTACATGCCACTCTCAGAAGTCGGTGCACTCTAGCAGGCAAAAACTCTAGAAACTTTTGAAAATCTGAACAAAGAAACATCAATATGAACCATTTATTGCCGTTCTTGATTTACTGCTTCCAAAAACTTGTTCTGGCTGGAAACCAAAGCTGCGCTAACGACAGATGAAATTGCATACAGAGATATATTATATTCCATTCGTTGACAGATTTAAAGCTAACAAAGTTATTTACTCAACATTTTAAAATATAAATGTATAGTTTATTTGACTTTACAAAAATATTTAGTATCCATACTATCCATATTTCAGTCCGAATGGATATGAATAAATGCTCTTAGATATTTCACCATTATAGGAACGCAAATATTAGTAAATAATCTTAATTTTAACATCAGATCTAATGCCTCTGATATCTATAGATATATTGTCTAAACGTTACCTGAAATATATTTTGGAAAAGTTCGCCAATTTTTAGAACGCGTGATGTTACGGTGTAAAGCTCAATTGTATACCTAAATTGAAAAGTTTACTAATTTAACCTAAGAAGTTAAGAAGTGTAACATTTATAATGATTTACGTTTCTTATGAATTAAGGATTCTAATAGAATACTAATTACTATGATTCCCAAAAAGTTTGCACGCCAACATAATATTATTATATTTCCATGAACTTATAATATGTTACAAATCCTATATCATTTTGCAATATGACACTTTCTTAAGGTTAGTATGGAGTAAGTCATAAATCATACCACTATTATGTCTCCAACCTTGTAGCATTCAAAGAATATGAGCAGGAAATACGTAATGTCATCGACTTCGTCGCGATTACTAAGACGGATTTGTTTTACCTATATGGGATTCCGGAACTGAACATTAATCTGGCATCAAGTATATAGATAGCATCTAGATACGAGGGTGACTAGGAAAGTTATGGAAACTTAGGAAAGTTAGAAAAAAAAACACGTTTATTACATTTTTCAAAGAACTCTCCAACGATTTCTATACAGTGATTCATTCTTCTAAATCAAGGTGATAGTCGTCAATTGCTTTTGAAGAATTTCAAATTTCAAAAGGCATCCACTTTTGTAAGTTTCACACAGTACACAATATCTGCAGAAATATGTTATTCATAGTTTGGTCTCTGGGCCACAGAATTATAAGCTTTGTAAAATGTTAAATTAGCATAAGTTAATTTATTCGAAGCAAGCGGTAATGAAAGTATTGCACAATATTGTTGCTAGTGTATCGCCATCCTTACTAGATTCAATTATACGCAAACACTACAACATAATTGGTTTTATCGGATAAATAAATTGACGGCTGTTTTGTTGTTAGAAGAATGATTGATTGATTGATTGAATAACGTGTCTAGGAAAACAGAAAAAAGAGTGGATGTACATACGTATTTGTAGTTAAAATTAGGTATGAATAAAAGAATGTTCAAGTGGGATAGACGTATAATTAATTTTATTTCAAACCACAACTTGCAACCGACATGACCTTACGAGGAGGGACCTCGTAATGTTATGAAACTAGTCGGGCATTCCCGAACATTAATTGTGCTTTAAGCCGTTTGTAGGCATAAAAAATATTGTAGAGACTCACGGACCATTTAATGATAAAACATTTTGAGCTTGTTATGTACGACTATGGCTGCTAGGATACTGAGATTCACACAGAAGACACTATCACACAAACACCCAAACCGGAAACAATAACCTAAATTTATCATTTAAACTTTTGCTCCACCGGGAACCGAACCCAGAACTGTTTGAATGGCGAACTGAGAAACCACTACATCATATTATTATGGTTCATGATTTATTTCAATATTGATACGAACAGAAATCCTTGTTATGTGATGTTACATGACACAGCGGATTACCCGACCTTGACTCGCAGTTACCTCTGTTTAAGCGCACGGTAACCGGTGTTCGTATACGATAAAAATCTCGTATATGTACTCTTAGGTGCTACTCATTCGTATGCACAAGCTACATTACGTGGCATTTCTCCGTTGTGAACGCGAACCGGTTTGAGGGATTCCCGCCATTCATGTGATTTCTCGACCGTTTAATTAATAGGTACGATTTAAAATTTTGAGAGTTTTAAAAAGATGAACGTAATGTTATTTTATAATGACTTGACTTAAATAAACTTAAATAACTTCTGAAACTTGGCAAACTAAAATAATATTCCTACAAAGTCATCACTAGTAGGGATCTTATCGACGCAGATTTTTCTAAATAGTAGTACAAACTGACATCCATATTTGCAAGCAACGGCGGTTATGCTAAAATATAAAATGTTCATAAAAATATAGGTATCTACTTATAGGTTATCGTCAACATCAACCCATTACAGTCCCATTGCTGGGCACGACTTTTCCATATTAATCAGACCTCATTACTTTGTGTCTTTGTTGTTTTAAGAAGGTTCTTATAACCAAAATGTCTTTAAATTTTGTATATATAAATTTTAATAAATTATTAGCCAAAGGCTTGCATATAAGCCTTTTAACATTATACATTTAACCCAAGAATATATAGTCAATTACTCTTCTAAAGTTATGCAAGGCTACGTAAGATTTATCAAGAATCCTGTATTAGTAATACAACCGTTTAAATTCGCGCCTACTTTTCATTCACACGACGCTATTTAAGACCGCTACCTTGAAGATAAATCGACACTCGTTCGTACGGTCCGATCGGTGACACAACAGATCAAATATGGCGAAAATAATTACTTGTGTACTCCTATATTTCGTTTCATATGCGTATACAAGAACCATATACTATCCAGACACAAGTGATCCAGATGCTATCGTGTTTGAAGGACCAACGAACTACAATGCATCTCGGTATATAGATAATGAAGTGGACTACGAGGATTTTGATATAGACGTCAGATTCAAAGGAGAGCAAAATGATTGTGGTGACGGATTCCAGAAATTGGGGGATCTATGCTTTCCAAATGATTAAGTTATTGGAGAAACAATTGGAGTTACATGAAAGTGAAGTGTTTTGTTGTGATTAGCTGAAAGTGCAGTGGATAATGAATCTGTTATAGATTATCATTGGCTAGTGAAGTTCGAAGATCAAGTTTAAATATGAAATTTTGATGGAAGTGTAACGGGAATTTGTAGCGCAATAGAAATTGTCGTGAAACAGAAAATTGGATTATTATTAAGAGGAGGAGACTTTATTGTTACAGTAGTTATTATGTTTTATAATAACCCAAAAAATATATAGATAAATAAAATATATCATAATTTCAAGACTCTAAATTGAGCTAAAATATTATGAACATAATGCAGATACTGTCGATATAAAAAATTAAAAGGTTAGGTACGTCTAATCTTTTACTAAAATCGATTTATTGTAAATTTTTAACGTAGCTTAAATAAATTTTAAACTTTGATTTAAACTTAAACTTTTAAATTTAAATATATCTTCTTACTATACATTTTTTCTTTTTAAGACTATAAAACTGAAGTATAATTTTATTATATTTTTTGGTTTATATTTGACTTTTATTTTGTATTTATAAAATCGCCACAAAGGTCATTGAACCCTCTGATTTGAATATACTGATACCAATTTATTTTAATATAGTATTATATAGGAAGGTTTAAAATGGTTTTTTAATGTGAAACTCAATAAAAATGGTGACGCGCATACTTTACACGTGACTTACGATATTTATGATAATTAAGATTATTTAAATTCTTGTAGGTTTAGAGTGGCTCCTCTTTATGTGCCAAAAGATAATATTGTCTCTAAAGACTTATTTACATTATTAGATCATTCAGCAAAAACTATGGGAGTTAACAACACCGTGTGGTATTAGTTTATTTCAATACAACGTTAGAGTTAATATAACGGAATCAATATTTGGGTATAAATGTCTGCAACCCTTTTATTGGCTCACTGCTGGCCACGGGTCTCTCCCCACAGCCAGGGAAGGCCTTGAGATCGATTAGACTTTGAATAGGTGCTAAGTAATTTAAACTGTCGTACTGCGACTAATTATACTAATGGATCCTTTATTGCTTCAGCGAATTGCCATAAGAACAATTTGTAATTTTCGTATAGTTTTTTGTGGTTCGTCAAACATTTAACTATTGTGTACGTCGTCGTCTTCAAGTTATTAATTTCTTATTGTTGAGAACTGGTCTTTTCTAAAGCAGGAAAATGGATACTGCCATAAATAAATTCTATGTAACGCGTGACCGAATATGAATAAAACATTTATGTTTATTTTTTAATGCATTGGAGTACGAAATCCATTTATTATTATTATGTTGGAAATATTCTAACGGCGCGCAGATGAGTCTGATAATTGGCCATAGTTCGGCTTAAAAGAGAGAGTCAAATAATTAAATGTCTATGTAAAATGCATTTTATTAAACAATAATTATTATATTTTTTTTTTTTAAATTAAACAAAGCTGTAAAGCAATATACGCTAATAGATGGTGCTACAGATTGTAACCTTTTCACTTCGTAACTCTAGTAAATACTAAACAAAAAGAAAATATCGTACAGTTTCTGGTCCAGTTGATTAGACAAATAACCATAAGTTTCACATTTATTAAATTACTATAGCCCATAAAAAAGTATCGTTAAAATGCAAATGCAAATTTATAGTTTCGTGGCGAAGGTGATTTTAACCATGACAAGTAAATTTTTATATGATATAAAATTTTATTAGGAATCAGACTTAAACTCAGAAGCAATCTAAAATTGTTCAACACTAGTCGCAATGGCTGGTATTTGGCTCATCTTTCTGACAAATAATAACAGTAGTAACCCTTAAATAAATAAGTTCGTTCTATTAAAGGGACAACAAAATATTTCAATCTAAATTCCTTTAACTTAGAAGAAGATTTAGCTGATAAATAAATAAGTAAAGTAACCTCCTCAAAAATATTAAATTAAATATTCCAATATAGGACACCTGCGGTCGGCGCCAGCTGCCTTGGTCTCAATATTTTGGCAAACATACAAAGTACCTATTTGTACACTCCTTATTCGCTTATTACATGATATGAGACTGTATAGTTCAGTGTAGTACTGGTTTTAACCTTATGTGAATATAAATTTATTATTATTTGGATAATAGAATAGGCAAACAGTGTAATCGAAAGCATTTAAATATTCTAGACTATCAGAAATAAAGAAAAGAACGGTTAGGTCGGTAGGTTTAACGAATTTCTATTATTAGGAATAAAATAGGTAATTCATTTACAGATTGTTGCGGATTAGTACAAACTATATATACAAAAATATATTTAAATGCAAAAATGAGATAAAAAATAAAAATTATTAGAATGTATAATTTCACTCATATGCCCGCATTAGGCATGGTGCCTAAAACACTGGCGGCGTTACCGCGCTGGAAGGCAAAACTTAAACTTTGAGCAAAGTCGCCGCCAGCTTTTGGGTCGCCAGAGGCAAGTGTAAGCCTAGTCGACATTATTATTTTATTAGATAGTTATTGTCCAGTCGGATTTTTATTTCATTTCTTTGGTATATTTCAAAATATACTGTAATTTAATATACATTCGAAATTATCGATATAACTGTTCAAATGTAAATTGCTTTGCGAATACCCAACCAAGATAATTGTTTCAGTCAAGTAATGAAGAAGTTTTCAAATGTCTCGTGAAATTCTATAGGTTAAATATAGTCAGCGTTTTTAACGAGGGACTTTGTTAGTCGATTTTCGTTATTCATATGAATTATAATGTAATTAGAAGACACGACTGTTAGTCAAAAGCATATTGTTATCCGTAAAAAGACGAAAATTACGAAGAGAATACATTAAATATTTCTTTTATGTCGCCTCAATGTCTTCAATATGTGAGCTAACATTAAAGTTTAATGGCAGTGCGTAATATAACAGACAGACTGGGAAGAGTGTTATTTTATACGGTACTTAGGTTTGTGGATGATATATTGCTCTGAAGGAATAAAGAAAAATGTATGCAAAGTGAGAATAACATGTGCAATTGGGTTCCTCATGTTAGTATCAACTTCTGTACGCTCGTAAAATAAGTAATGTTTTAATCATGCCATGTGGATGTCGTTAACTTTTCAACCAACGTCAAAAAAGGAAGAGGTTCTCAATTCGATTGTATTTCTTTGTTTGTTACCTCACGTAACTCTGGACTGGGTGATTTTGACGATTCTTGATGACCATGACCAAATTGAAATGGGACCACTTTGATTTCAATTTCGTCTAGTTCTGATAATGTGATACATGAAGAACCCATATGTCTTAAATTTGAAAATTTGCTATAATTATGTGCGCGACAATTTTGAAGTCGGTGGTTTTTGTAACGCGAGTTATAATTAGTTGTTGCCTGAAAACAATAATTATCTGCTTCAGGAATTTTCTTGGTATTCTCATTGTTAGCTACGACATAATATCGTTTTATTATTATTATTATTATTATATAATTTATAGTATAATTTATTACGGAAAATTTGAACTAATTTGCTATGTAAATTAAATTGTACTTTACACTATAATAAGGAACGAAAGGCGAAATTATGCTAAAAGTAATTTTTACCAGCTAACCTTACGGCAGTTGGAAAAAATTTAAGGCGTTAAATTAAGTTAAAGAAATGTAAAAAAATATTTTTTGTACCATGAAGAGGCTCATTTATACCAAGGGTTCCTTAAATACGCCCGACATAGAATGGCCGAGGACTCCTAATAATGTAAGGGTAACTTTCTTCTGTAATATAGCTAATGGTATAATAATTTTTACATTAGCTCGGAACATTGAGCAAGATAGGAGTTTGGTGTAAGTATACTGTTGTATCATACATACTAAGAAATTTTATGACGGACACATTAAAAAATCATAAGGCATGCTATATTTTTGTCGCCTTTCTTTTACATAAAACCACAAAGTACAAATAAACTTTTTTTTTATTGTAAGTTTACAATGGGCAGATTTAATGGTTAGTGACATTCTTTACTTATCAGTTAACCATCGAGTCACCTAATTTGACTTAAGATTACAGAATATGATTTAAAACATTCTGAATTAAATTAAATAATACAATTAACTTCGGATATAAAAAGATTTGCTTTATTTTTTCGAAAAATACTTAAGTATTTATTGGACCTATTTAGTTGTTCTTAAGAATCCTTATTAGTTTATGTAATTTCAAATATAAGAAATAAGCATACACATTGTATTAAAAAAAATAGGATAAAAAAATTGATGAGCCTAAAATGTATATATTGGTAATTTTCCTTCATCATTCCTTAAGAGGGGGCCTCTTAATACCGTTGAAACCCAAGCTCATTCTGTCATCATAATGTTTATGTTAACACAATATGATACACTTCAGAATTAAGAATAAAATAATCATATCTATTCAGCAGTGAAGAAATATAGTATAATATTCCAGTTGAAAGGAAATATAGAGTATTGCACATTCCCATAATAATGTATTCACCTACATGTTGGCAAGTTTATATCTGTATCCTGTCAGTAACAAGTTTTGTTATGCGGGCTTTAATTGCATTGACACTTGAGCTTCGTGGCCTGTGACTTTGATCTCAGAATGCTTATGTGCTTAGTGTGTAGGAAATTTACGTTGTTAGGAAGTTAGTAGGTTTAATTATATCTACACACTAACACCAAAGTTTAATAAATTGCACTACACCTAACCTCATAATTAATAAGTTATTTATTATCATTATTTACGTATATAATATTATTCATCTTTCTATTATCCTCATTATTTATTCATTGGATTTACATAACATTGGAATATAATATAAATAAATGTTAAACTAAGTGAGAGACTTGTCGACAATTTTTTCGATGAGCAAAACCATCCGACCGAAAATTTGAATAAAAAATAACAAACAAATTCTAACTTCCTATAAAAATAATCCGCTTCAGTGGACACAAAACCCGACCTCATCGGAGTTTATTATTGGAACTCGCAGAGTAAAAGGGTAGAGAATTAAAAACGCGCTCCAGTAA
>DWQK01002271.1:0-13499 GCA_018231225.1 Noctuana stator | reverse complement strand
CGGTCACCCATCCGAGTACCGGCCGCGCCCGACGTTGCTTAACAATGTGATCGCTTGCGATTCACACTACCAGCAGCGGGGCGCTGCGCGCGAAAGTTCGCGCTGAAGAAATAGTAGAGTATAAATAGTATTGAAACAATATAATGGAATAGCAATCCACATAAATGATCCATCACACTGCACATAAATGACACTGCAACACAGATAACATTCGAATGCAAATGTGTACTATGTGCATAGGACATCTGAATATGTGCATAGAAGCATTCTTTAGTAGAGATCGTCAATGTGGGCATTTGCTGTGAACTGTAGTTGTGCTGTATAGTTCCAGTTAGAAATAGTAGATAGATATTTTCTACTAATTGTGAGTCAGGATGTGAGATAGTACCTATCTACTGAGTACAAGAGTATTTATTTTATTGGCCGTCACCATAGATAAGAAATTAAAAAATAACGCTTCACACTCACAGCCCCACACTAGGATTCCCTAAGTCGTGGGTGCCATGGACACATATATGTAATTTATACACATAATTACGCAAACACCCAGACCGGGAACAGAAATCTAAATCTGTCCAGTCGGGAATCGAACCCAGGACCCTTCGAGTGAAGGACAGACATAACCTTTACAGCACACAGGTTGTAAAATACGAGTCGATAAAGAAAAAATATGACAACGTCACAAACAAAAAAGGCCTTCATATTTTATTTTCCGGCCATTTTGGCTATCATGAGGAAGGTCAGAGTCGATAACTGTTAACCTACTATAATATACGTATTGTGTGATAGATGAATCATTTAACAATAAAACATTACTTTTGAATAATTGAATCTTAGCCAACTTGTGGTTTCATATTTGGGGGATTATACCACGGTTTGAGACCGGGCAGTGCTTAAGCAACTTTACCAAAATCTTTTATTCGAAGGAGGACCCTTTTTATGGGAAGCATTTTGAATTTCTAAACATCCTTTCTTAGTTCTCCCTTACATCATAAAACAAACCCCTGTACCAAATTTCAAGTTTCTAGGTACAGTAGTTTCGGCTGTGCATTGATATATAACTCAGTGAGTCAGGTTTGCCTTTTATGTATATATAGAGAAAACTATACCCCTCCCCCTCCCCTCACAGGAGAACATAACATGGAACGACAACAACAGCACGGTGACGTTCTACAACAAGCGGTCCTGGCAGTTCCAGCCGGACTTGTCCAACGGCAGCCTCTCCGACATGATCACCAGCATCAACCCCATCATAGCGGTAGGTCTACTGCTAAGACATTATAAGCGAACGGACGTACTATCATAGTAGGTGGAGAACTTTCCAAACCTAACTGACTTCGACTACTGGTTCTGTTCTAAATGAAACTCTGTACTGTTTTCTTCCGATATCCAATAACCGATATAATTCACCACTTTATTTACGTAAATCCTACGATACACTCGTTGGCGTGATTCAAAAAACATTTTATACATTTCTTTTTTACGTTTCTATTGACACCTATCAAAATTACAATTTAATCAAGGGCATATACCTTTATTAAGCTATGAATTTACTAATTGCCATTAAAATTACAATAAAACTATATAAAAATAACATAATTAATTATGTCGATACTTTCTTAGATTTGTTTTGTTATAAGCCAAAGTTTGGTTAGGTTAGGTTAGGTTAGTTTTTTGAAATAATGAAAATATCAAAATTTTAATTTTATAATTGAAACAGTGGTAACTTAGGTGAGTAACACAAATGTATTTCCTAAGTTTAGTCATTATAAATTTACATTTAGTTTAAACTTGAATTTTTTATTTAATAATTTAATTTTTATCATGATTAAAATCGGTTTTATAGATTCAGCAAACACGTTACAATATTGCCCTCCCGGCGCCAATGTGTAAGACTATGAAATTGATTGCGAACAGTTCGAGACTGTAGCAGTAGATTATCTGAAATTGCTTCAGCTGATAAATGCCATCGAACACTACCAACCTGCTAGATACGAATCAGAATACTGTAATATCAAGCTGTAGTTCGTAGCACGCATTGATCTATTATATGGATTAATAAATAATATAAAAATGTACCTGAGTATAATTTTTATTAATTTTTTTTTACTAAATCATTCCACAATATAAGGAGTAAAAACGATATTATCGTGTACCGTGTATTATCGTGTATAGACTAACTCATAACTTTAAGTGAATTACTTAGAAGATATTTTTACAAGATGGCCGGCAATAGCATCGATTGATAAGTATTATTATAATAAATATAAGAAGGTATATAATAATATATATCTTTCTGGATTCGTCGATTACAAGACTTTCATGAATAGGTACGCGTAAATTACTCATCTATGAAATAAGATTTTATACTAAAAACATGCATAGTCACAAGTAATACTTAGTTAATTAAATTCTTAGCAACAACTCATTTCGTTTATAAATACTGGGCTAATTTGATTGATATGATAACCTCAATGCAATCGTCATAACAATAGATACACAATACTTAAAAAAATGTAATACTCAATTGACGCACGATACAACATCAGGATAGTTATAAGAGAACTCTTAGTAATTTTAACCTAGATTAGTAACAAATACTTCTAAAGTAAAGATAGCAGTAAACGCTGACATTGATATAGAGCATCACAAATTGGCTGCAAATTGCTGCAGCTTCCACTAGATTATTTCGGATTGCGTCAACTGATAGATGCGATTGAACACGACCCGGTTACAGTACAGAATGCAACGCGGCTGCGAGCCTTTAATACCTTCTTGTGGCCAAAAACATTGCCTTCGACCCTTTTTATATCCCACTGTTGGGCACGGATCTCTTCTCACAACCGAGGAAGGCCTGGAGCGTACTTCACCACGCTGCTCCAATGCGAATTGGCTGAGATACGGGTTAGTGGCCAACCCGTGTCGGATGCTTTTAAACCACCTAAAGGACCTCCGACCAGGTTTAGCGACTGTTATCTATCGATAACAACTGGGACCGACGGCTTAACGTGCCTCCCGAAGCGCGGAAGACTAATCTACCGGCTAATATACCCACCAAAATGCTACGTCATTCTCCAACTTACGAGTATATGAACCAAAAAGTATAATTATTCTGTCAAATTTCATACATTACCTGCTGCGCTATTAGGGCCCCATATAACGACTCATACACGCAAGTACAAATGCCACGCCCAGGCTTTGTTCGCGTTGTAAATGAAAAATTTTATCGTGAATTATGGAATTTCAGCTACGACTATGCCATAAATCTGAATAAATGTGGAGGAAGGCATTTTGTTTACGCAAACTGAAATTCATTTGTGCCGGCTGAAATAGAAATTTATTATGCACGTTAAAAATGTGACCGAATTTTTTTATTGTTAATATAAAAATTATTTGGTATGAGAAATGTAGCCCTTGTTGCCTCAAACGTCAAATTCAAAGTTTCACACTTGAAAACATGAACACTAATGAAATTTCAGTAAGTTAAAAACACAATAATTATGTTTTAAAGATATTTATCATTAAAAAGTCTATCTCGTCTTCAATTGTACATACCGCCTACATTAAGTTCCATTTATACTAAAACCCCGGTACTTACTTGGTGATTCTATACAGATGGACCCGTTCAAAATTTTCATTTAACACGAGCCGGTCCTAACGGCGCGAAATGAACCCTTTCCATAACAACTTTAATCTCCATTATAACGGTGTAGCGTGCCCTTACATATGTAGCGTCGGACGAAAATCTAACACCTTTAATTTACCCAAATCCCTTTTAATTTCAGGAACGGCACGTTCCCTTTATGCCGTGTTTCAGTTTATAATGTAGATTAATATTTTAATGCTTCTGGTGTTAGTATCTAGCTTTGACAGCTGGTTGGTAGCGTGCAGGGAATCATTTTAACCAAACTTCCAAAAAGAGGACACGATACGTATATACCCATAGATAATATTATGTAATACCAACGTACATTAATGTAAACCTTTTTGTTATAAGCCTTATAGATTATCCTGTGTGAATATCTTGCCGTTCTGATAATAATACATAGGTACATCCGTCTCAAATAGATAATTTATTTCATTATTTTGACATTTCTGTTCTGTGCTCTGACATCTTTGTCAATGTAAAGTGGGTAGTTAGAAATAATTCCACTGACGTTGACGCTTCAATGTCAATCTGCCCGACGACGCAGTCGTTGCGCTCGCGCCGTGAAAGACAGACGTTCTGTGTTTCCTGTCGGTTCGTAACCTCCGCTGGTTAGAAGTGCCGGTTGTGTTGGTGACTCCCTAATATCCCAGGACCATCATCAAAGGATCATCGGTCGTGACTATATCGTATATCCTACAGTGACAGAGCGTCCGTGACACATGATGAATCTCAAATCGACTGGATTTTAAGGTAAGTGGTTTTCATTTACCCATTGACTGGCAGGATTGTGTTACAGTTTGACGTTCACACAATTTGATTTTGAAGTCGACTTCATTTTTGAATATTACTTTTTTTAAACCTGTCTTGAGAAAATTCTTACTTTATTTAATGTTTAACTTTAAATATTCAATAATTTTGAATATTAATTAAAACTAATACAACCGACATTTATAAAAGTATGAAGTATACACTTAATTTAATGTTAGACACATTTTTACTCATTTATATGGAAAATATTTTAACAGCTTTGTTAGGATTACTGGAAATCTAATATTTATTTCTGTTGCTATAAAATCTCTCGAGCTTCTATAAATTAACATCAACTTTCACGCAACCCTCAAATGGTCGCTCCGACCTTTTAACATTCACGCCAATATATTCTGTATTTCGACGGAGTTAATAATTTTGTTACACATTAATATTACCGTGATATGTAACAAAACCGACTTACTCATGTGTATTTTTCGGGATTGCCCGACTAGTTTGACTTACTCCATTTAACTAGTTGGGCATTCGCGAAATATGCACGTGAATAAGCGAGTTTTATTAAATTATCGCGTAGATGTGTGTATGTACTTGTCTAAAACACTAATCACATTAGCCACAATATATAATTATATTATCTATTATGGAATTTTACACTGTAAAGTGCTTTGAAGCATGTATGAAAACCAAAACATTTTTGTTCTTTTTTTAAAATCAAAGACAATTATTTTTCGAATGTCACAGGATCAAAAATAGAATTAGAAATTTAAAAATATTTAAATTTTAATACTATTTATGTTGATTGTATTTATCAATGTTTGTCTTTCATTTGCAAAACACAAAAACAGTTAACAAAAAGCCGCGACAGCGCCGGCGCTGCGGTAGCATTACTTCACGTGCGGTGTGACATGAAACGTTTTCCGTGACATTTTGTATTTGCAGGTTTAAAAGCTTTAGCGTGACGTAGTTTGGATTGGTTACGTTTCATTTGAAATTTATGTCGCTTTAATATTTTCAATGCAATGCATGCAGGTATGGGTCTTTTTTCAGTTATTTATATACGTGATGTAGTTTATGTGCTGATGTCAACAGGGCTGCAATAGATGTGTTTTTTTGTGGTTGATCCTAACAATGACTTTGTACCGTAATCTGATCGTATCATAAAAAAATTAAACCTATATTTTATAACCACTACGCCTACTAGGTTAATAAATGCAAATTGCTATAAGTAAAGATGAGAGAAAGTAAAATAATCGCATATCTATAAAAAAATAAAACAATTGTTTAAAAAACCTTTTTTATTTTCAAAACAATTTGTACTTATCAAGTACAATAAACTTCACCTAGCATTGCCTTAATGTTGAACAATTACAAGTCATATTAGATTAGAATCTATTACATTGAAGATCTTGTGTAACCAAATCTTTATCGGGAACGTTTATAACAGTAAAAAAATCTTAAACCTATTATTGAAACATGAACTTATTATCACAGTTAATTAATAGCCAAAATATGGAACTGCGAGTGAATATAATTATAATACAAATTAATCTTAAATTTCTCAATAAAAAATTACGCTTAGACCGAAAAGCATATTTCATAGTGAGTTCTATTTACTAAATGCAGATAACAAATTTTCTCAGAAGCATAACAACGTAACTGAATTGTAAGTATTTTTACAATGAAACTTTTTTTTTTATTTACCTATATTATAATTGGTCATCGGCTTTACTTTTAAAGAAATGTGTGCACTATATCGTTCCTTAATGTATTACCAAATTATTTATTATAGGTACCAATCCTAGCCATTTCTTTACAAGCATGCTGCGATTTAAAGTTAGTTAACCGTTTCTATTGTTGTTATTAGAAAAATTGTTGTCTTATTATTGTTAATATGTAGATACTACGTATGTACGTACTATGTACCTAACCTACGAAGTACATTATAACGGGTTATGATTTGAAACAACACGTTGAAGTTTCATTGCGCGGGCAAAGAACATACCTACTAGTATGACAATTACGAGTATATTATAGCGTAAATATAGGTAAGTTCATAATATGTGCGCAACGTTCGATTGACCCCATCGTTTCACTTCATTTTCTCATAACATTACGTAAAAAAAAAATTTGATTTTGACTATTTTGATACTAGTTAACAAAGTATAATAGACAGAATTTAAAGTTTATAGGGGTTCAATAAAATGGGTAATAATAATATCAAAACTGGTTACTTTGTTATGCTTGGGAGTTTCAAATACAGTTACATCAATTTACACCTATACAATTTATTTACTTTAAATCACAAAAAGTAACATATTAACTAATTAAAAGGATTTTTATTTTATTGGAGTTATTTTTTATATTTCAAGTTTTATAATAAATGAACATGAATGTTATGTTTAAATAATATATTTATATTTCTCCAATTAGGTATTTAGGTTAGTTTTATTGTTATATCCCAGAACAATAACTACGAAAAATGGCAGTTGCATCCCAAAGAATTATAACATTAAGGAATATATTTACATTAACGTTTATTTTAGAAATATATCTATCTATACACAATTTCATAGCTTTAGGCTGGTTACACATGCCAAACTTTTTGTGTGTCGACTAATTACTGTAAGTAAAAATGGTTTAAAACCTTTATCTCGAATTAATTATTAAGTTACAAACAGTAACAAAGAAATATATAGATAATATAGTTATTATAAATACATAATATAATATCGATATTATTGATACGTACCTATCATAAAATTTATTATACACATCAATAACTAATCTATCACTTCAAAAAAAACGATTACATTCTTTTAAATCCTAAGTATTCGTAGTAACTTCTTTCTTGCCTTCCTTTTGAAATTAAGTTTAATAGAAATTAAAATCAATACACAAAAAGTCTAACCTGTGCGAGTGATCTAAGATTCGTTAGAAAAATTAAAAGCCAACTTTATACAAAACCGCTATACATTTATGTCAATTTGTTATATTTATAACCAAGATCGGTTTTCGAAAAAGGTGTTTTAAATACTTATACACAATAATAATATACATACTCTTAGTCTATCAAACTATCAAATAAAATGAATTATCGTCGAAAAAGTTACAGTAAATAATTTAATACAAATATGAAAATTAATTTTAAATTTTTCTTACTCATCTCATTTAAAACCTTTTATTAACCTATATAGGTGTAAAACAAATTATTTGGTTAGACCGCAAATCACTATTATTACACTATTATTAAAATCGTAGAAAAAATTTAATAGTTAGGTATATTTTACAACTTCCAATCACTTTGACATTAGAGTGTCCTTCGAGCATTAGAGTATAAAGTTACAGAGCCTTAAAGGCTGTATTCCTAAACGATAAGTAAGTTACAAAGTTTTAGTACTAGGTTAATGTTTCTTTGAGTCTCTAGAAAGTATAAAGACTCGAATCCCCCAAGAATAAGACAGTCAATTAAAATTTGCAAATTGTTTGTACGTTAACGGACAAAAGATCTTTGTTTACACAGTGACAAAAGGTCTTAACCACCAATTCAGTGTTTAAAGGATGAAAATGAATATTGAAACATTTTAATAATGTAAATTACAAAGTTAATAAAGGTCGTTTATACCACTTTAATTTAAAAGTTTTCCAATTAGAATCAGAGCTAATTTAAATAATATTAATTAATGGGTGATTGGGAAGTTATACGTTTTGTTTTTTTTTAAGTTTCACACATGCGATCTACATTTTTATCTTTTTTCTTTCAATAATCTCACAATTGTAACCTTCCATCCATTCATCCATCAGCCTTTGGAGGTCCACTGCTAGACAAAAACCTCCCCTAAACAGTCTTAAAGTAATGAAACACTTTTGCTAATGCAATTTATTGTACCTTTCGAAAACCGATTTTGTTTAAATCAATGTAGGTAATTGTTTCATATTGTCGATATGCTCCACATAAATTTTGCGCCGAAACGTCAATCTTACACTAAATGTTATTTACAGTCTTCACAATTTTTCACTTACAATCAAAAATAGCTTCAATTGAATACCTATCATTTTTCTCTAGTTGTATTCCGTTGGTCTTCGATGTCTTTTAGGAAATGTAATTTGTCTGCTATGCGAAACCTGTCAGAACAAAGCAATTCCACCTTTATTTCGTATGAAATGAATTATGCTAATGGAACAAAGAGAATACAATTTCTGGGGAAATATAACTGAAATATCATTTACACGGTGTTGTAATAAAAATATGATACTGTGCCAATCATATTTTATTTCATTACCTACAATTTATGCTTACTATGAAAAAATTATAATTTATAACATTCCATATTCAGTCGCTTGATTTTCGACATTGAAACACCTGAACAAACGGATTTGTTTATACAAATATTTGTTTATATTGTAAAAGAATTGTGTTGGTAATATGCGGACCAAAATTTACTTACTCTACTATTACCCTAAGGCTTAAAGTAAACATACAGCCTGCTAAATTATATATACCCTAATACAATACGGTGAGCTCTGAATTTTTTAATGATAAATAAACTTTCGAAACAAAATTTTCCTCTTACCTAAACTACTACATGAATGGGTCTGTATTTATCATTCAATCTTGCACACACACACACACAATAAAAACATACACAGTTATATAATAAAGAGTACCACACAAATATACTGTTTGGTCCGTTCGTTGATACGGTTGGTAAGAAATTTCTTGTTATTGGAAAGCGGTTCCTAAAAAGATACGAAACACCTATCATGTGTATAAAGTCTGCGATGAGAACAAAATACATTATTTATATGTTAGTAGAATAGCAGATCACGGCAATAACTTTTTATTACTTACTTGGATCGTTTTTTTCTTCTCACTGTGTCTACTGGAGTTGCTTCAACGCACAACACTATTAGCCGAGAGCTACACGAGTACCTGTAATACACAGAATAAGTTATTTCTGGTAGATTTTATTTAAAATTCTGAACAATTTATTACTTAGAATTTATTTACTTTGAATGGAAAAGTTTTTGTAATCTCAAAACGGTTATATTTATACTTAGATGTGATTAGAGACGTATTTATTCTCATAATAATACAATTAACTTATAATACGAGCAATACAAAAATGATATAGGTACCTATTATTAAAGTGATAATTTAAGATCCTCCTACAATACAATTATTTTTAAAACACTGAAGTAACGTTCAGAGAGCTGGTAGGTAACTTGTATATATGTAACATGGTTGTTACGATTAGAAAGCAAAAAAATACTTATAGGTATGCAAATTAACAATAAAACAAAAAATAGGAAAACAGATTTTTACAATTACTTTTTAACGAAATATAATCATTTAAGTTTTGGAGAAGAAAAAAAGATATGACGAATACAAAAAATTAAAGCATGCAATAAAGGTTTATGGAGAACTATTTTTCAGATTTATTGACCGTTTACTGTGTATTTATCAATTATTCATGAAAATACTTTAATAAAAATAATATTACAATTAAAAAAACTTGAAACGGACACCTCACCAAATAGATTACAATAAACATAAATCTTGGATTTCCATTACAATAACAAAATGCGTATAAAACGACTTCTGTCGTAGTCAATTATACGCGTGTATACTTACAAACGCAAAGGCGTTCATAGCAACATCCCTTGACCCAGTTACATACTGACTTGGGACGCGGTACACTGATTTTAGCGCGCCTTGTAGGCAAAATTCGGAAAATGTACCCTTTTAACCCTTTTTGGGTCCATTCTAATTATAGGTTTCGTCAACCTCCTTTATATCCTAATACCCTAGTTATTTTAACCTGATAGCTATTAAATATATCATTATACGGTACCTACATGAAGTAAATTAATCTAAAGTTGATGATTGCCTGCAAACTTTTTAATGATCCATTGTAGTGCTGGGCACGGGTCTCTCCCCAATCGTGGTTGAGTATTCTTGAGGGCTTCCCCGGTTATGGGGAAAGATACGTGCCCATCGATATTGTCGATCGATAAACAGGGCCGATCGACAATATCGATGATATCACGTAAATATTTATAAGCCTTATAAGTACTCACGTTTCCTGGTCCAGCAGTTTATTGGAACTAAGTGAAGAAGCCAGTCCGAATTTATCTGGATTACTGCTGTGCCAAGCGTCGCAGTACGCATCCATAGCTGGCTCGCCGTTTGGACTCGCCCCGTGCCAGACTGCTTTCGTTGGCCTATTGTAAAAGTAAAAGTTGAAAATAAGACAAAATCACGCAAAATCACTTGAGTCACTACAAATTCCTGTGGCGTATCGTGATTTTCCTGGACACTACATAAATGATGATTTTTTTTTGTATCAAAATATGATTAGGATCTGTTCTTAGGACGTAATTGGGTCCAATGTTTAAGTCGAGATATCTTTGTGACAGTATTTTTAGCTATTTTAGCAACCCGTCCATCTCTTCATTATATGCGCTCGTAGATTACATTGTTGATATTAAAGATAGAAAAGGCATAATTAGCCAGGACTTAGAAGAAATTTCCATACTTTAAATTCCTTTTTGTTATTCTTCGTACAATAAAATGATGACATAAACCTATAAAAAGTTTGCAATATTTGTATCGTGAACTAGGTCATTTAATAAAAGTTAGATATGCACGTTAAATGGAACGAGACTAAATACTCGTAATTACTTTACCAAACAAGAAATTTAAAAGGCACTAAAAAATAGACAATGTCTAGAGGGCATAGAAGGACGTATTGCTTTAACAGTGAAATTAATAACAGACATTCCAAGGACAATAAGTGTGTTGTAATGAAAATTTGCAAAAGACAAATAAGGATTTGTCTAGACAAATCCTAGTATTCGAATACTAGTATTCGAGGTAGTCAAAATTTCATGAGACGCTTCTAATGAATCAATCGATAAGAACTCTGTAATATTAGAGGACACTCCAAAAGCGTTCTCTCTGTTCAGAATTTAAAATTGTGAAGGTATTAATGCTGAAGGACTTTAAAATCAGGGTAAATTTAAAATGAATAAATAAATTACTACTTTTGTTTTACACCTACGAATTAATTATTACTTTGTTGTTCGGTGAAGGAAAGAGTCATAATAAAACCGGCAATTGCAGCCTGCGTCCCAGTTCTAACATAATATTCTCGAAAGGAACATGAAGTTTACAAACTCTCTCTTATGGTGGACTGTGACCTAAGCCCTAAAAAAGATTCCCGGTAATGTGAAAAAATCTCATCAGCAAGACAACTAATCAAACGAATCGCTAAGGCATTTACCGTTTTATTAAAGATAAAGTGTTGATGAATTAAAATTCTCATCCATTGCAGTCCACAGGGATGTTGCAGTAAAGAAATGGTGGTAATATTTTAACTCTATTCGCTATTGTATTGTTTGTTTCAGCCCGTTTCTTATTTACGTGAGAATAAAAAAGTACTGCGTTAAGGTAAAACGTGGAGTTATTGTTTAAAATTGCTTTTGTTTCGCCTAGCCTTCTACCATTTTACGTTGGTCTAGTATTGTTTTAACTTTTAGTACTTATTAGCTTAGTCTTGGCTGTAACTATAGAGAGTGACACACACAGAAACAGTGGGTCAGCGTCATTCGAAATGAGATTTTTTTAGTGTACTGGGGCCTTATTGACGCACATTCCACGCATAATTCCACGATTGGCGCGTCACACGCATTGTAGGTACATATTATTATTACACTTTTAGTGGCGTAGCTCGTTTCGAATCCACGTTTATCTTTTAAGCGCGATTTGAAATTACAGGTTATTGACAAGGAATCTCGTGTGTCATAGCGAATAAGGCCCCTGAAATATGTTAATACATATTTAATTATCTGCAAACTAATATTTGGCATGTACATAATAAATTATGTAAATATCACGTCTTTAACACATAATCTTTGTGACGTTCTTCTTGATAAAGTTTTTACAATAAAAGAACGAAACTGCTTTAAGAAATACATAACTTACCATGCTGGATCTGTGAGGACATTCTTCCCATTAAAGCTAAAGATCCTTGGAGCATGAGAGAAGAGAGCGCCGAATCCATCGAACATCTCTCCCCAGGAGTTGAAGAGGACATCATCTCGCGTATTCACCACTGGTATCTCGCGGTCTACCCAGCTCACAATGGAGTCTATTGTTTGGACTCTGTATAGAAGAATTAACCAAAATCAAAATAAAAATTCATTATAAATTATTTGTATAGTCGATGAACGTTAAATAATACGGTACATAGGCTTTATCCTAGGCGCCCTATTGACTAAGGTAGACCGGGAGAAATAAACCGGCGGAAAAAAAACTCTCGGCACTGCTTTAATACCAAGTGTATACATAACTAATTAATTATTAACTATGCAGTATAGCTTTAGCCTGATAGTAAGCAAACTTGACGGCTAATCTTTGTGCGTCACTGAGTTAAAAGTGCTTAATTTTTATTGAAATTTCAATAGATTATACCATCGATCGATTACACCTTCGGTAGTATTTCAATGAACTTACAATAAAGAGACTAGCAGTTGTGTTTCGAGTACACAAATAATTCTTGTGTATAAATTTGCATGCACGATTTTCTTTAAAACATCAGTAAAAATTCAATTTTCTATCTTGTACCTTTGTGTTACAACGGTCGTACAATTCCGGAATACCTAAAACATTTTAAAATTCTGTGAGCTCCATACGCCCATATATTCTGCTCAATCCTCTTCATCTGCTCTGAATACGACTAAAAGTTCCCCGGTAAAGAGCTCTCACATCGACAGATGCATAAATTTTACCTGGATGATATAAAGGCTCGGAAAGTGCCTTTGAGTCCAGCGCGCTGGGCTTGTCTGTGACATTCGTAATTTGTGCTGCTTACGCCGTGCATATCGCCTGTGTGTGGTTCATTCAGCGCCGCTAGTCGTAACTAGTGAAAGAGATAATATTTAAATCAGTATTTCAATATTTTCATCTTTAAATCTTTGACATTAATGTTCGTACTTCTTAAATAAATATAGACTATAAATAAATAAATAAAATAAAAATATTTTTATTCATCATAAGGTATTTGTATACACTCGATGAACG
>DWQK01002270.1:0-13503 GCA_018231225.1 Noctuana stator | reverse complement strand
AACAGGAGAGAACGCGACGAGGCGAATAGGTGTTGACAGATACTTATGTTGTATTAGAGCGGGAAAATGTAAAGGCTTATAACCTATGATGTCAAATAAATATTTATTGAAAGTTATTTGTTTAAATTGGCCATCCCAAACCCAATTTAACAATAGGCCACTCTTGAAGCGGAGCACCATCTCATTTCTACGGGAAAGCACGTTGTTAATGCTGACTGACTAACGAACAACGCGAAGTCTAAACCAGTGGAGTTAAACATTAAACTTTGTTCATAAAGGGGTTCCTTATGTAGTCAAGGTCAAGAATGGTTACGAAAAGAATTTCAATAATTGATTTCCTGTAAAGAGGCCTCAAGTAAATCTTAGTGGATGGTCGCAGGGTGTCAGTGGTCGACTGTGGCAATGGTACTTTCCCGTGTGGCCTACCACATTTATTTACGCACCGTTTCTGTACACTGTCCATATACTCGGGCACTCAGCTAAAGCCGCAAGAAAAATTTAATTATATATAATAGAAGTGCTAATATAAAATGTAGATAATTTTATATAAAAAAAAAACTAAATACCAACGTGTCCCAACCACCGAGATGATATCTGTTTAATTGAACCAGCGAATAGACAATTACTATTTTATTTGTGTCACGTATGAGTTTGTTACGCAAGAGACTCCCTGATACGGCGGGAATGTTTTGATAAGTGCAAATAAGCAATGGAACGTAGCCGAGAGGAAATCACGCACCGTTGCGATGACACGGCATGGGATAGGTACTTTAAGTGCAGTTACAATAATGCTTTAAGCAATAAAACGGCCTCGGTTTCATCTACGTATGGTTTAAAAGTGTTAATAAATAAATGAAGGGTGAAGGGAAGGTAGGTACGTCAGTTATTCCCAGGCTTCCTTATCACTTAAATACTGTTTAATGTGTGCTTCTATAGTGGCCGCGAAAAGCTACCCCCACTAATATCGACGCCCACAATACACTTATTTAAGTCCCTAAAATATATGTTCTTCAATCATATAATTTGCTGTCGAAAAACTATTTAAAAATAATTGCTTCAGAACAACCAGGCAGTTGCCTTCACTGCCTTACGGATAACCCCGTACTAGTCTTGCGTCTCAAATGTGACTTCATTTCTACGGTATACCAATCAGGCATCAGGTGGCCTGAACTCCAAAAATAAAATTTACACACTAGACTATCACACCGCAACGGCACTGACCGTTCAATTCGGATACTAGTTCTGCGGCCACAAAAAACGGACACTAATGTATCCTAATGTATTTTCCTAAGCGTGACAGTCGAGATTGATGGTTAGCCAGCGAAAGTGAGGATCGTGAGTCGACTGCAAATACGGTGAGCTTTTCAACAAATCCGGGGTCAAGTTGAAACGACGAGTTTTGTTCATATTAAGGCTGTCAAGAATGTCAACTGAACCGAGGTAGTTTTGGACCATTTTTGTAGGCAGGTATTATTTTTTGGTCAACCACATGACAATGTTTAGGACGTGATAGGCATAGCCATTATCAACTCTTCGAATTGCAATTTTTGGCATTGGTCATTGATTATTGTTAAGTATTTAAACGATAAGGTATGATTTCCAGAAAATGCCAATTTCCGTAATTATTCAAGTCTTACAATGCTGCTAGAAACGCTAGAATGCCTGTCAATAAATTTTGCAATTAGTAAAAAATTTGCATATACCTACTCTAAACAACACGCTATGCAAAGACCAGATGGATTGTTTGAACTCCGGCTCAAAATCGGTCGGACATCGATACCTACGTTATAAATCATTGAAATAAAGAAAATGACATAACCAAACTTATATTTCTAGCGTTGGCATGTGACAACCCTATAAACACACTCGTATGTTTTCCAAAGACGGCGCGAGTTCATTTCTATTGTCATTCAAATGAAGCAACACTTAGTTTTTCTACGACGGAATAAATTCGTTCTATTTCAAACTCTTAGCTGATGACACTTAAGGTCACCGGCGAAATCAATGGGGTATTGTATATGTGTAGGTACGTACCGTAAATACCAGGAAAACGATACTTCTTGACTAACAGGTAAACTAGGCTTAATATTTATTTTATTATGTTATATTCTTAAGAACAACCGCGAAGATACCAAATCTCAAACTCCATTAGATTCTTCACGCATTTACAGACATGAGGCTTTAAAGGATGGTTTAATCTGGAAAAAAATAGAGGAATATCGATATACTCATACGTAAGAGAGAAGGAAAAAATAGAGGAGATTCGATATTGTGGCAACGAAGTAAACAATTCCTTTTCTTAGTACCTATCTCTAAAAGAAACGATAGATCGACTGCAAGTTGCCTTTAGGATTTTAAATTAATATAAACAGTGTAACATTAGATTATTACTTCCGAAATTAGGTCTCCCACTAACATCCTCTCACTAAGAACCGATATACCAAGCAACCGATAGTAAATTACCAATCATTAATTATTCCGACGCCAGCATGGCGGCGTGAAATATTTAGAAAACGTCCACCTACGACAAAATGCGTACGTGAAAGCTGAATTAGAGAGGTCTATGAACAGCAAAGTACTGAATAATCTGACAATAATTGTCGATAAAGCA
Source organism: Noctuana stator (assembly GCA_018231225.1). NCBI lineage: Eukaryota > Metazoa > Arthropoda > Insecta > Lepidoptera > Hesperiidae > Noctuana > Noctuana stator. The sequence goes on along the minus strand of DWQK01002270.1, from coordinate 10,892 downwards.
TTAGGTACATTGATACCTGACCATCTAATTGACTTAATTTATTTATTCTTTCATTTCATTTATGTATTGTAGCGTTTAAATTGAATTAATAAATCTTTTTTAAAAATGAAAATGACTGAATTAATTATATTTAGGCATTATTAACATTATAAAAGAAATCGCAAAGTTTGAAGCCGTGAAACATAATTTTATACGACTAATTAAACTTACTATTAACATTAATTTTATATATTAATAATCTTTAAAATTTTCAAATTACCTTTTTAGGTAAGTGCCTACAATTTAAGACAATACAAACCAAATCAAGAAAATATAACAAACAAAATAACGAGACAACATTGTGGTCTCTGCAACAAGTCATAAACAAAACGATGTGCGAATTAAAAAAAGAACTACTCTTAAATACATATAACCTTCAAAAATCCAAGGAAAAAAATATCATCACAAATCATAAATTCAAATAAAAAACCTATGTGTGTGTATGCTAAATGCTCAATGCTGTGTACCGAACCGTTTCGCGTTATGGGGTCACCTTCAGACGCGCGGCCCGTGCGGAGTGTCCGTCCGCTCACGGTTAACGTCTCAATTAATTTTTCACTTCGAGAACATAATTTTTACGATTGTCATCAACATATGATTTGTGTGTTTAGCTGTTGACGTGATTTAAGCGAGTGTTCGTAAGCATTTTTTTATTACTTCTGATTCACAATAGCTATAAGAAATTTTTTAAACAATTTAAAGCAAACTTCGCTACATTTAGGGGCAATTAAAATCTACGACTAACCTCGTATTGGACTGGTTGTTAATCCACAGACAACCCAGAGGACTTAATAAGTTACCACGGTAGTTGGTTTTACTTGTGAGTCAGTGTGACCCATGGATAACCAATGTATTTTTTTTCACAGACGACTTTTAATTACAGAATATAATATAATCTTCTTTCTGGATAAATATGTACGAATCATATAATTTAAGTCGTTAGGCTTGTAAGATGGTGTTTCCGTCGCGAGTTGACCGACGGGAGCCTATGAGGATGGACCTCATACACCGCTGAAACTGGTCGAGATTCCCGAAAATTACACGTGAATTAAGCTTCGTATAAAAATGAAATACTCGTAGATATCAATATTTTTTTTATATGCCACTCGCCATAAATTTCTGATATAAGTCAGGTTTTACCTATATACCTACTCCGCAATAGCGACATGATCGCGAATCGCGGCCGGACCACAATTATAATGCTTGTGTTTAAATGTTGTAATTACACTTAATTAGATAACCGATCGGTATATAAATCACCGGAGGCCCTGTATGGAAGCAAGAAAAATAGTTAAACTGCAAGCAAAAACTATTATATCCCGTTCCATAGCAATTACTGTCCGTGCATTGGCTTAGCTTGAGTCTTCTGAGGGCATTGTGAATGTGAAAGTATGAAGGGATTCAAATAAAAAAGTTCAGGATTGCAACAGCTCCGACCGAAAACGTAGATTTAAGAGACAACTGCCTTTACGTTCACAAGGCAAATACGGCACAGACAAAAATGTATATAACTTGCATTCATTATACTCTCAAGAATAATATATATTGAAGACTTTAAAATTTTTTTTAATTATATCAAAACAATATGTTTTTGCAAATGCTCAAAAACATGAAATCTACAGACGCGGGGTCATTGGTCTCATTAGCTTTTAAATAAAACTTTAATGAACAAAGGCAAAACCATTCACTATGTAAATATCGGAGATACGAGAAGCGAAGTGGAACACGTTTATAACCCTGTCACTGTCACAATGGTGATGTCACATGTCTAATATAGTTTGTGCACTTACAAAGATAACGCCAGGTCGTTAACCCCGGCTTTGTGCCAGTTGAAAGTATCATCGCGTCACGAAACGCAATGCCAGTATATTTAAAAATGGCTAAAGTACAAAGTGCGCGACCACTGCAACAGTACAGCAACCTACTGTACTCGTAAATTCACGTAACTTCACGTAGTAACAAAACTTGCTAGAAACGAAGTGATATAAACATTAAGGGCGGTTTTCGTATTCAGCGTTGGTTTAGGTTAGGAATGCTTCTATTAAAATGTGGTTGAAGTATACGCGAATTCACAAATACAGATCCACTGAGTACTTATGACACTCGTAAAATGTTGCCACCATATTTCAGTCTATACTGCAATTCATTTCGCATTTAATGTCCATTGACCTTTAATGGTAAATGTTAAGTTTGAATACCTGACAAGCTGGAGTTAACTGACATTATTAATATTTAGAATGTACGAAGGCGATCGCTGTGGGAGAAGCGAAACGATTTGTTACTTACTAATACATCACATTCTTCCTACGTGATAATTACCTATTAATAAATTAATCACATTAGCTCCGTACAACCACATGTTGGTTGTGAAAATATCCTATATAGTATTCATAATTGTCAACCTATTAAAGTCCCACTTTTGGGTAATGGTCTCCTCTCAGATATGAGAAAGTTTAGGCCATAGTCCACCACGCTGAACAAGTGTAGGTTTGTGAATCTCAAGTAGATGTTAGAATAAGGTTTTTTAAAATGCGTCTAACTAGTAAGAAAAATCATGTTTGATCTTTAAAAAGATTAAAAAGGTACACATTTTTCTACACAGCCAGTACTTACATAAATCAACATGCTAACAACAAAGCTTACATAACTACCTATAACATTTAACCATAACTGGAAGCTATAGTTATTTCTTAATTACGCGTGAATCCTCTGTTGTCGGATGTCATAATATCATTCACGTCAATTATGCCATGTACGACCGAGTACCTAAAGTATCTACGTATGTTGCGTGTACGAGTATGTATTGAATTGGTATGACGTGGGATCAAATAACCTATTGTCCAATTGATATTCACAAATGTATAAAGATTTATTTTTATCTTAAATGATGTAAAATAAATTAAACCATAATGATAACTTACATATTTATATAGATAAGGATCTATATATTTGAAAATATTAAAGGTATTTTTCATAGCAAATTTAAGTATCATAAAAATGGTTATTGTGAGATAACCTTGTCATATAGACATAATATACTATCGCGAAAATTGTTGAGGAGAACTTTTCCACAACACTTTCTTATCTTGTAATTATCTTAATGACTATAATATAACGAATGAAGGTCACGTAGCATTACCGCTGAGGACAGATTTTCGCTTCAATTTCAATGACCACGTGGTGGTGGTAGATACCGTGTCCAGTAGGTAGGTGGATAGTGCACTGGTGGGTTGATAATAATCCAACCACGTAATAAATTATTGAAAATCTAGTATTGCGCAAAAATCTATCAAACCCATTCGTGTACTTTTAAATATAAACGTAAACAGTAAACACAGCTCCAATAAATCATCGCATCTGTACAGCTCGTCTAACATCCCGCGCGCGTATCTACTGAATTATTATTTACCTTCAAATGTATGTGCGATGTACCAGTGTGTACCTACTCTGGCTACAGTGTACAGCGGCAATTTACACGCGCAGATTGAGTTTGCACATCGCTGTGTCTATAGAACCATATTACGTTGGAGTTAATAACCGAACGTAGTCAAACATTGTCGATATTGTGTTGGGATACGTTTCAGATAGATCGGTGTCATCGTTTCGTAATCTGCTTGCTTGGCATCTGCTATTTTGGTGGTAATCTGAAATTGTTTTATATACTTATAAATGAGAAGATTCAAAGGATTTAATTAAAGATGGTGAAGAATTGTTTCATCTGCTTTCACTACTAAATTTATAACAGGCTAGTTAGACGGTAGAATATAAAATCTTAAATAAATTTGCATTGAATAGGAGGAAATCCAAAGCTAGAAATTTCCGCTTAACTTTCTTATGAACAAAACAATCACTCAATTATAAATTCAAGCGTCCACAAACAATTCGTTACATTAATCAATCTTAAGCGAAATCAAAGCAAAAGTTTGTTTTACGTTTTGAACAAACCAACAACAATTGTTTATACTATTGAGTAATTCATTTGCTGAACTGGTTCTGTCAGAAAACGGAACTAAGTTGACGCACAATTATAATTATCCTTTTAAAGCAAATCAAGAATACCACAAAAGTGAACATTCTAGAGCTGTAACAAACTGTACGTACCTATTCGTTACTTAGCAATGGGTGCGCCGTCTAGTACCGAGTAACGAAACGTTACTCACGAATGCATTTCGTTAGTGGCATTCAAAATTATTTTCATTATTTTATTGAAGGAATTGTTTAGTTTGAAAAAAGTTTGAGATTCGAACAGAATGCTCAATGTTATGTTGTAAGGTATCAAAAGTAACGAGTAGGTACTAATTGCTATAGTAACGAACATATACGGTTACCCTTTTTACCCTACTTTTACAGTGAACTACACTAGAAAATGCTACCATACCTATAGCCGACATTATGTTTATACGTGTAATCCTGAACAAACAAAGGCTTTATCGTAATACACACATTAACAGAAACAAGACGATATTACCACTATTTTAAAAAATCAAGAACATCTATTGTGGGCTTCTTTATGCTAGTCACCAATCTCAAAAGGCACGAATAAGGTGCCAAGTAATTCCCATCCATATTCGGATACACAATTGGAAACAAATTACATCAAATCAAAACAATTTGCCTTCTAATTAAATGTACTGTTGTACAACTCTATTGGAGGGTTGTCAGAAGCACCGCAGTAAAGACGTCGGAATGGGTCATGAAAGAGGGTTCGCCGCTCCACCGCGGTGCCGCCAATCAACAATACGACGGACCATTTAGAAAACGTAAAGTTTCTATGTGTTTAGACATGAATTTCAGCGAATCACTGCTGGGTAGAGATTTGGTCTTGCTTTAGAAGCTGAATCCCAGTCAAGAAATGTTTACAAAGTAACTGCTGTATCATAACGGCTATAAAATAATATCCAAGCATATTAAAAAAAGCAATGGTTAAAATAATTTTATTCATCATGTTTGGTAGAGTAGATAGAATTTAAACCCTCGATGAAAGCTCTCTCGTAAAAGCAGTATTAATTCATGTATAAAACCGTATTCATCAAATACGTACCTAAATATTAAAAAGCTACATGTACCCACTTAAAAATCAGTCACGGCTTCTAAATAATAATAAAAATCGATATCAAGTACTCAAATATCAATAAAGGAGCGTTTGAGCATTTAATACAAACCGGCTGTTATTTATTAACCTGTAAAAGTAAATGAGTCTGGGCAAAGGGGAGGTTGTTCAGTTGCGACACCGAATAATAAATAAGTCGGAGAGGGTGACGAAAGGGCGAGGGTTGGCCGCCTGACCGCAGACAGACTAATCTTTTGCGAATATACGGAATATTCGGATTCGTCGTACGTGTCGCAACGGTATTCTTAAAGACAAACATGGCCACCTCAGTTACATTGTATCACAGTTTTCTACCATCAGCTCAGCTCACGCTGAAATCATTCATGCAAGACCCTCGTCCCGGCATAACCAATTCAATACGAAAGACTTTGGGCATTATGCATTAAACCTATAAAGCGTCCCGTATGTAAGCGTGTCGTAAGGTTTGTTGGGCGGACAATAAAGCCGTCGGTATGGACCCCTTGGTTATATAGCCGGACGAGGGATAGTCGTCCGGCCGCAAAACCGCCAATCAACACTACTGTGTTGAACGTTTGGGCGAAGCAACTTCGAACTAACTTCTGATATTAGAATTCGTACGTTCCTAGTATTAAATAAAGATATGTCAATAAGTGTAACTAAGAAGAACTTTAAATTAATAGATACATAATATTAACTGTAGGAATTACGACAAATTACGAGATGTTTTTTATTGCAGACTCGGGCACCAGCGGTTTGTGGTGAAATTATAGTCAAAGTAAAAAAAACATATTTTGTATTCATCATAAGTTATTAAGGTGAAATGATTATTTGTACGAGTATCAGAGCTAAAATCACATACTCTGCCATTTTTATTTTTTGGCTTAAATCATTTGGATTTGATTTTTTAGTAACTGTTTTTTTTCTCATTTCATAATACATAGTTTATTCATTATACACCGTGATTTGGCCTTGAACTTGAGTTGAGTTTTTGCAAGCACTTGTCTAAACTATCTATGGTGGTTACGAATCGCAAATGTAATTACTTCATTATAATAAAAACTTTTTGTTAAATACAGAAGACAATTCGGAGAAAATGGGTTAACTATATTTCTCTAATTTGTTTGAATAACAAAAAAAAATTAAGAACAAGCCGATGATATATAGATGTATTTTACTTTCCATTTAGTGTATGTAAATAAATACATAATTTTAAATTAGAGTTTGAAATCAGATAAAAAAATTTTGAGAGGAAAAAATATAGGTACAAATTGTTGGTTCGGATACTAAGTAGGATATAGGATTATTCCGTATGAACGCATCCAGCCACGTGTGACGGTCAAGCACTCTTCGAACTTACGCCGTACTCCGAATTAAGATACCATCATCAACGTACCTACCGAGCAATGTTTTTATCAAGAAATTCAAATTATTGTTTATGCTAATATTCGTTAGCCGGAATCTTCTCAGCGTGACGAACCTACTTTAGAGCTTTTTTTGGAAAATAAAGAACTGATTTAACGTGTTAGTCTTGCGAAACTATTAAAAAAATAGTTTGTTTCCACGTATTGATCGTAAATACTAGATGATTGTAGGTCCAAGTAAACAAATTTTGATTAGGTAATATTTAGAATTGAAAATTATAAAAATTTAATTAAACAAACAATTATATACAGGTATTATAAACTTGTCATATATAATAACAATTTAATTTATTTAATTTAGTTGTCTGAAACGTGATATTAAAATTAACGATACAATTAGATGAGCAGAACTAAAAACATTAACTTTTCACAGTTACTCAGGAAGAAAACCACGAAAATAATAAAAACACAGTACCTAACAAGAAAGTCAGCATACTTTAACCACCTAAAGCAACCAAAACAACGAACTCAACAGGTCTACGTAGTACCTACTTGTATCTTATTTTCGTCTAACCTGACTCCAAACAATAACGTGGCATTCGCCTTCCATGATGAAGATGTCAACGCACCGCAAACCATTGTACTCGAGATAGGGAGAAAAAAAAACGATAACTTAGAACAAAACGGTAATAGATTGGCGCAAAAAGTTACGACATGCAAAATCGCCCGGGCTAATTCAAATTGAGAGGCGACTTGAAAGCTTATGATTAAATAATTTCGTTGCGGGCGACTGCGGACGGGAACACTGTTTTTGTTTCTTGCCACAAAAAAATTTGACGTTTCGACTCGTCTGACGGTACGATTGGACAGAAATTACACGTCTGTTTGCTTGTAGGTTTTCTAATACTTTTGAGTCGCAAAAACAACACGCGTTGATGAAGATGTACAGCTAAAAAGCTTAATTACAATATTTAATTTCTATACAACGTTATCACGATCGGTACTTAGATCGACATATTAATCTGTCGTAACTACCGGTGCGGTTCCGTGTACATACAGGCCGATATTAGTTACACGCGAACGTAATCCCTATCACTATGCTTAACAAAATTGCAATAAACAAATTACAATGCTAAAAGTAATAAACGGTTACGGTGCTGATATTAATAACATATTTTGTTGAATTTATAAGCACTGCATAACAGACTAACAGCTGTTCCCGAAATTCAATGTATCTTTGATTTAACATAATTAAGGATAAATAATCTTATTATCCTTGGAAAGATAAACTTTTCTACTTAAATTATGTAAAATCGACATTAGGAACATTATCGGGAACGGCAGGAAGCGATTTCCAAATTGAAAAAAGGCAAAAATCCTGATAAAATACAATTGCTGACAAATTCTCGTAGATTTCTAGTCCTCTAGAAAGCACTTCGTCAGTGCGATGAACTTTGACATAAAACCAGAGATGAGAGAAACACGGTTGGTTACGATGACAGTGAATTTGAACACAGGAATATAGCATCTGCTCAGACACCTTTAGTATAAGATTCTTGTAGGTGGTAGTTTTTATAGAGTTCGCCCTCATAAACCGCCGTGAAGTAAGTCTTGTAGCAAGTACTTGTGTTTCGGTTGGAGACGGTTGATGCCGGACACACTATATTTGAGGCGACCATCTCAGGCCCCGTGAGTAGCAACGCTTCGACATATAATCTCAGAGTGGACTTCTCTCTTATTTCAGGTTGGACGAGGACGATGTCCATGGGTCACATAAAAGATAGAAAAAAATTAAAACCGATACATTCAACTGAGTAATAAGTGAAATTGTTCATACGTTTACCGACTACATGCCATTTGCGACCAAAGCGTGGTCGGCACGAGCAGTGTGTGTGTGGTAAACAAATTAAATTTAGAGCCCTTTCAAGTTTTAATATAGGTGCGAGTGATTGACGCACTAGCAGGGCACCGATCTATTTGCGGTCAGGTTGGTCTCATGTAAATTAAACCCAACACTCGAGCAAACCACATCGTCATAGTTGGAAACAGATCAGCATAGACAGACTTTCATCGAGAGATTGCCTTAGCAAATTACAATAGTAGGGGGAATTCACTTAAACGATACGAGAATGATACATGAATTACTCGTTCCCCTATGTCCCCCTTCGAGGATTTGCATTGCAGTTAAGTAATGATGATCCCCATGGAGTAATAACTAAAATAAATGGACGGAATGTCCATAAAATACAAGCGAAGGTACCGTAATACGCAAAGGATCTTTGTATGTACACGTGTACACTCACACATTCACAGTATGATATTCACGTTTGCTGTACTCTGGCCTCGCTGCAGTGAGGCTATGCTTCAAAACTAAGTGTAGGTATGTTTATTTTCAGGGTACATGAGAAAATATCGCGGACAGCGCTAAAGCTCATTTTACGAGGTCAGCGTGACTGTAGCAAGGAACCACATTAAAATTGAATCTGACGTGAAAGTATTCCATTCAAACCATGATCTACTTGCATTAATTTAAAACACTTTTTCAGTTCAATTATTCAGCTTTATTTTCCATTAGCCGCTAACAAATTTAATAGTGACTTCAGGTTTGTGAAAATCGGTTTATTACGTTAAAAACTAAATCCGGCATGATATTGTCGGCAAAAAATATATGAACAGAAACTACGAGTATCTCTGTCGAGCCCGGTAAAGCCATTTTCAGATTAACGGTAAAATGTTTGGTTAACTTTTAACGGATACAAAATGGTAATTGCTTTGAAAGTTTTTATGTTTTGTTCATTTTAACCGTAAGTGGATAAGCCTTTCGAAAATTAAAATTTGTAACTTTAGGTTTTAACCGCATTGAGTTCAAAAAGATTAAGCTTTTTCTAACCAAAAACAATTTAAAGAATTGTGTCGTGAATTGAAAATTACACTTTTTGGATGTATCAATTTATTAATAACAGTTTATGAACAAGAAGAATTTTCATAATTATTAATTAAACTCATACGCAAGTAAGATGAGGTAGGATTCTTACACATGTAGCGCATATCCGGGGCACAGACTCTACAATAAATTAATTGTCTATAAACAATTATTTCTTACTTTGGAGTTAGAAGTCGGTTTTAATTTTTTCTTATGATAATAATAATCGTTTATTCTTTTCTGTGTTCTAACTAACTAAAAGCAGCGGAAGTGGCTAGGATTAAATGAAAAATTAAACTCGTTAGCGTTACGTGTACGTTGTAATAAACGTAAGTATAATAATCACCCATAAGCTCAATTGGACCGACAACAGATTGACTCAGAGTCTCAGGCACCCACTTAGTAAGCGTTGTAATGTTAATGTTACAACGCCAAAAATAGTCATATTGTAATATTCTGAAGTGTTTAAGATTATCTTAACAATAAAGTGGATAGGTATTGGATAGGTGCTTTACAGTAAGATATTTTATTGCAAAAGGTATATAACTCACTTGTTTTGCCACGTCCGATTTTATTCGTAGGCGTAACGTAGACAAAATGTAAATGTAACGTATAGATAAATCGGGTTCAATTCCTAGATATAACAAATATTCTTTAATAGCTCGTACAAAGAAAAAAGAGCTTGTTCGCAGAATCGCGCTTTTTTTAGCATCTTAACGTAAACATTTTGCTGATAAAATATTTTTTGCATCTTTTCACGCTGTTTGCAAGATAATCTTACCTTAATGAGTATGATTGTAGGTCCCTCTTATCGTACCGACTCTACCGCTTTCTACATCACTCTCTTAGCGCACTTAGGCAATGCGAAAATTACCTGATTACCGCGCATCATCGCGCTATACGCACTGCAACCTCTTCATTTCGGCAACCGCACGCAAGATCACTATAATCATTTATCTCCATGGGATCATATCGTAAATCCGCGGCGAAATTACACGGTCCGTGTCACGATTATATCGTTATTAGAGGCATGCTGGTGAGTCATCGCCGGTTAACAAGTAGGCTGGTAATTGCTGAACAACTTGCGGAGGTTTCGTGTGGTTTACTGATCAATGTTTTTTTTTAAATCTTAATTGACAAGCAAACAAGCCTGCATGCCACTAAATCTAGAAGAGTGCCTGAAAAATATCGAAATTCTCTAAAATTTTTCGTCCAACCTCAAAAACGATAAATTACTCTTTATTGCAGCGTTTTAGTAAACAGTACCTAAGATAAAGTAAATGTACTTAAGATTACTAGTACAGTGCCTTCAACCCTTTTTATTTCCCACTACTGGGCACGGGTCTCTCCCCACAACCAGGGAAGCCCTGGAGCATACTCCACCACGCTGCTCCAATGCGGATTGGCGGAGATGCTAAATAAAATAAAAACATTTTTATTCATCATAAGGTATTTTTATACACTCGATGAACGTCAAAAACACAGTACATCGGCTTTA
>DWQK01002269.1:0-13505 GCA_018231225.1 Noctuana stator | reverse complement strand
CAGAGATCTCATTTATAGCTCACCGATGTAGACTGGCCATCTGTATAATTTCCATGGGCCCAATTTCCTCACACATAACACTTCTTTGGGGAGACTTACATTATGTATCTTTATAAAAAATACAATAATAGTCAACGTTTTCTTCCTCTACTTCTTTTCTCTCTCTGTTCTTTGGTTCATCTCAGTCTTTTATATTACTGAATGTTTTTTATTAAGAAGGATTAACATAGATGGGGTAATGCCGAATGTTCGAGATTGCCCCTCATAGCCTGTTCGTCATTGCCCCGCGGTACCAAACCAATCAATTTTGATAAAAAATATTTTAGGCTATGTTCCATTTGCCCTTGCGTGATTGTCATTTGATTTATTGATACCTACTTATTTTAGTGTGTAAACTTCAAATGGGTATTGGTAAAAGAAATAAAACTACGTCAAATTACATTTATGAAAAAATTACATCAACATCATGCAAAATATTTAAAATTCTTTTCTTGACTCCTGATTGCGTTTGTAACTGCGATGTTGTTGACTGGCACTACATATATATGTGACGTGATCTTAGAGATGGCGGTAAGACAAAAACAGCCATCGCTTTCTAACATATTAAAATAGTGGAATTCGGAATTACCCCGCATTCGTGTTTTCCCTACTTTCCCTATACAAAATAAAATAAATAGGTATCTGTTGTAATACCAGTTTCAGTATTACCAGCCATGAAAAGCCTTGTTCATCACTTGTTGTGAAACGTGAATGACAAAAGTACATCAAATATTACCAACAACAATAAAAGGATATCACTGAATTTATGTAATATTGAATAGGTAAAGTTTACGTTTGTACCGATGCTCGTTGCTGCCGCCTATCAATTGATTAATGGCGCGCTCAGCATGGCAGTGGTGAAATACTCGTTCACGTTCCGCCGACAGTTACATTACACGGTGTGACAGATGACATGGTGGTACATCCAATGACCAGAGTACCAGACCTATAAAATGCTTCAATAATTTCTAATATTACATCGGCTTCGTTACGTAAGTGAACGCACGTTGATGTTAGAAGCAAGTAATTCGATTCGTTTTTATTGATATTATTTGAGGAACATTTGAAACCGACTTCTAAATGAAAAGTAAGAAGTAATTTATTTCAGATGTTTATTATTTATTTTGGAATATGTGACTTGAATTGGAATTTACCAATTCATAATGAAGCTCCATTATGTGACCGACTTTATCTTCCACTTACCTACCAACCTACCTAGGAAAGAAGCCCATTTACAACAATACTACATAAACGCTCAGACAAACAGACAAAACACTGTTTTAGTCACACGCGGTTGTTAGACAAATTAAACATTACAACTTAAAATATATACTTCTAAGATTATAAGAAACGATTATAAGTTATAAGAAATTTATAAAGGTGTTTAATGAATTTAGAAGATGCCAATACATTATACCTATTACCTACTAACATAATAAGCGATTGTTGGTTAGATTTACCATTCAAATAGATTTTATAGCCAAACGTGCCAGATCAGATATGTTACAGGTAGGCATATAACACAAATCCACACAAATCTACAATTTAGTCCGTAATCAGAACTCAATTCTTCAAGTCATTGACCTTTATCTGTAAACCATAATGGCGTAAAGAAGAAAGAGTAAAGTCTATGGTTTTAACCTGTTTAACATCTAATAACCACTGTTAAAGCCAGTTCCACCGGTCTTTAATGAAATATCTGTTAGTTATGAGACAGTAAAGCTATGTGACAGATGAAGGTTGCTTATACCTAAGTACATTTTTCTGTCTCAATATTACGAGTGAACTGAATTTTTCATTCCCGACACTTAAAACAACCATTTCTTTATCTGCCAGATAAATAATGTAATAGCCACATAAATTTACTGATAAATAAGATAAAAGCGACTTGTAACCAGATACCTCTATTGGAAAGCTGTGAAACAAACAGTTACAGTTTATTTGAAAGTTTTGTAATAGGTTATCAGGGTTATCTCTAGCTGCTGAAAGTGGACTTTGAGCAACTTTCTGTGTACATTATCTGCAGCTGAAAATCATTTTTCCTCTACATTCCACACCATTTAAAACACTGATAAATTCGTGACTCATCAATCCGCATTAGAATAGAGTGATGAAGTAAAATAGACATTTTTAGTTTTATGACTATCTATCTAGAGCATTCATAACACTTTTTTTTGTTTTACATAAAAATAAACGTTTTACTTTCATATTTGTATATATCAACATATTCTATAGCTTTTATCTAACAGTTACTTGAACCATAAGGATAAAAATCAAATTATTACTTTTCAAAATATTATTAACAGCGTTTATCATGCCGGGTAAGCTCTAGTTAATTATTACTCGCATATCAGATAATGATCAGTCATTTTTTGCTGTACGCACGTGAATGATCGTGGCGTAGTTTACATAATAATATTATTATGTGTTACAGTGTCAATGACTCCGCTTAGTCCTAGCGCCGCATTGTTAGCTAAGGAATGAAGTCCAGACCTGACATTCTCGAAGAACTGGATATAAAGTGTTGGCAGTTGTCCGATGTCGCAGTCCACTTAGTTACTCTCCGGGAGGAAATATAACGATCATGGTAAGTGGATTCGGTAGTATTAGGTGCCCATATTTTCTGACTAAGACATACCTACATTATTTGTCACCAATTCACTTTCATTTAATTAGTTTTAGTAGTTATTGCTAAACGTTCATCTCTACCTTTATTAGTTTTTTACTTATTGTGACTATTTGATTAGTTTTACAATATTTGTGAACGTTTTGCCCTTTTAATTAGAATTTGTTCGTTATGCATAGAATTATTTATTATTTTTCTGTTTTGTTGTATTATACTGTATTTATTCCAATTAAAGAAAAAAAAATGCTAGGCTATTCAACGAGGCAAGATTTTTTTTTTCTTATTAGATATTCAATAAACTATTCTAGATATAACTAGATATTCAATAAACTCTTTATGACGGGAGCTGCGTATACAAAATAAAAAAAAATTTAATTTTTGCACTTTTAATAAATGTTCACTATTAAACGAGATACGGGAAAATAGAAGCCGCACAGTCAAGTTTGTCTAGAAGTAGGTATATTTCTCAGCTAAAGCTACAGCAGCAAGTGTGATAACCTTAAAGTAAAATTAAAATGTAATTAGACGCAACGAACGGGGACCGCGTGAGTACATTCGTGAAAGAAGCCATCTAAATACGTATATCAATTATATTTAGCCCATAATTATTCCTTTTATATTATCAATTGATACTATGTCAAAAGATGTGTATAATATTACATTAAATAAAATCATATTTTAGTTCAATGATTTTTCGTCAGGTTTTTTTTATGTAGAATGAAAAGTCATAATCATAACGAACACGATTATAAGAATCTTCATAACATAACTATTTTTTTTAATAACAATACCTAATTGACACACTAATTATTTTCAACAATGAACTGTTAACTAAATATATTGTCTAGTAACAACACATTTTGCAATATTAATACTCGAAGATGAAAGTTCCGGGTCGCAACAAAAACTGCAAACTCTTGAATCCGCGACATTCACGACCTGACAACATTAAACGAGTAACAAAAAAGTCCTGCACTAAAAAAAAATGTAGATCCGCCAACGTTAGCATTTCAGATTCCAGTAAAATAATGTACATTTATGACCTTGACATATTATGGTACCTGTTTTTTCGCAGGTAAAAGACGTGAGACTCATCTTCCTTACAGTCGTACTCCTTGCGACTATTATCAAGTTACAAAAAGCATTTGTCTTTGAAAAAACAAAAAAGCAAATATATAACAACGACGGATTGGGGACATACAGTTTTGAGTAAGTACATATAGCTACATGCATTTGTCGTCAGCATTCATCGTCTAATAGTTTCTTGATTGATAAATAAATCACCGTTGTACATTACAGTTTAAACACGTTTTAACCCCAAAACACTTTTACGTACATTACATTTTTCCATCTTTCTTTTTCTAGGTATGTTGGACCTTTATTTTCTGTTAGTCTTTTCTACTTTTAAATAAATTTTTCGTATGATTTATATCAACAAATGGCTACAAGTATTGCAAACCAATGGCTATAAGTAAAGCAAAACATATTTTTGTTTGCCAATAACCTGTCTTTGTCTGATCAACTTTTTTCACTCGTTGCCATTTAGCTTAATTAAAATTTATAACAACTATACCTGTTGACACCGACACGTGCAGAAAAACGAATACATAGATAGAAACATACCTTCGTTCGTGTGTATTAAT
This sequence comes from Noctuana stator, assembly GCA_018231225.1. Classification (NCBI taxonomy): domain Eukaryota; kingdom Metazoa; phylum Arthropoda; class Insecta; order Lepidoptera; family Hesperiidae; genus Noctuana; species Noctuana stator. The sequence continues at coordinate 9,197 of DWQK01002269.1, read as the reverse complement.
AAAAATATAAATAAATAACGCTTTCCTCTCACAACCCCAAACTAGAACCAATACACAGGGTAGTGTGTGCCATGTCTAAACAGATAGAAATCTAAAGTCGTCGTTTTAATAATTTTAAATACTTAAAAAATCGGCGTAACAAATTTTGTTGAACTTTCATCACATCTCTTTTCAAACGAGAAAAAATTGCATGACAATCGATTAATCCATTTAGGAGCTATCACAGATAGACACCAAGATACACACGTCAAACTTCCTTAGGAAGTTAAAAATGCAGCTCTAATTAGATTCACTGCATGTATGTGTCGCATTATATTTCAATGATGTGTTATTTCTAGATATTCAATATCGGATGGTTCATATAGAAAAGAAGACGGTGGTATGATTTTAAATTCGGAAGGAGTAAAGAGTTTGGTGGTTAGAGGCGAGTATGGATACATAGACCCTTATGGACAACCACATTCTATTAAATATGTTGCGGATTCTAATGGTTACAGACCTCAAGCTGTTGATACGGACACAAGATTTAATGACAGAAGAATTGTTTAAAATTAATATAATAAATATTTACATTAAGTATTAGGCAAGCTCTGTTGTTTTATTTCAATGTTTTACCTTAATTTTTCATATACTAACTTATGCTGGTGACATCGTCCGCGTAGAGTTTAGAATCTCTAGAGAGAAATCAAAATTTGGAGAGACTTCAGGAATAATTTGGTCAAGATCTGATGATGAAATCCATAAAAAATTATAATAATATTTGAGCAAGTCCTCTAGATTGTCGGGAAATATATTTAAAATTTTGTTTTCTTTCGAAATATATTATTATACTGTAGACATAAAACATCGTTTTTTATGGGAGTCGTGCGATAGAAACAATAAAACATTTTATTTTATGGCTTTAGATCGTTGACTTTATTATAAATGCAGCTTTGCAGATCCATGCTGTATGTTTTTTTAGTCTATAACAATTATACAGGGGAATGACAAGGAAAACTATTATTAATCTAATGGCATATATTGTAAGTTTTATTAAATTCAAATATAATATAATTGATAGGTCACTGGTCGATCGAGATATGTGTGGGCAAATAATATGATTGACCGACGCAGATTTGGATGATTGATCACTTTGATGTGATTTAAAGTTTGCACTTAGGATGATGATAATTAAGTTGTAACACTACCATCGTCATTCTCTACATGCGACAAATTAAATTATATATGCTACCTTTCTATTTTTAGGTCTTACATCGAATGATATGGACCTGTAACAGTACAATTTATACTTAGTAAGTGTTCTTATTTATGTAAATGTCTTGTTAAAACTGAAAATAACTGACACTATATTGTATAGCGTGGTTGTCTGTAATTGGGGCGGGATATAATTAAGATCTGGCTTACATGTTATATTAAATGTACTGTATTCGTTCCGTTGGCAATCTAAAATAAATAAATCAAAATAAAATATTAACTTCACAAAAGAACTAGTGCTAATCCTTTTACTAATGCAATTCCAGTGAAGATGTAGAGCTTAGAAGAATTTTCCCCAGTGAGTTTCCACAGGACACAGTTAGAAAAAGTGGTTCCTTAGATCCTGAAGTACGTATCTCTATTTTTCTACGCTTTTATAACCTAAAGTAAAATATTCTTTGTAAAGTTCTTGTGCTTCGACTGAGATGGTAGAGATAGTAAAATCCTATTTATTTTATAAACCAATGTTTTTAGCACTTGGGCCGATATGCTGAATTAAAGAGGTACTTTAGACATCCGAAAACCAAACTGAACAATCACTTTGAAGAGCTGGTATGTTATGACGAAAATAGTAAAAAGGTAAACAACGATTACTCAGCCAGTACGTAAATGATAATTACACAAATTACGACACGTCGTTAAGAGTGGGTACAGAGCCAATCACGATAATCTAAGATTTCATTTATACAGAATAAATATTCATTTATTCGTAGAACAGTCTTTAAACGTGGTTGAAGTTTCTTCGGGCGGTTGACAACATCCGACACGGGTTGGCCACTTACCAGTATCTCTACCAAACCGTATTTAATCAGCGTGGTGGAATATGCTTCAGGAATTACAAACTTGAAGGGAGAGACTCGGCTTTAGAAAGAGGCTTTAAAAATAAATAATACGTTACAAAGGCCGGAGTTTAGATTGAACAAAAACATAATTATAAAACAATATTTTGTCAAATTCCAGCATTATACCTTCTCTTAATAGGCTACCTAAATCGTTTCTATTACGCAAAATACTAACCAACGTTGTTTGGTATTGGTTTGGCTAAACATGTGGCTAGGCTAAACTGTGATGAAAGCAAATACTATTAAAAGCTATAGTATATTGTAATAGGTTGTTGAGAAATACGATACTATAAAAAAAACACGAACACCGAGAAGCAAATATTATAATATTTTAATAAATAATTCGTAGTAATATTAAAATTGACATTTAAACACAAGTACCAATACGTTACCTAATAAGTTGAAAATATATATGTCGAAACCTTGTTTAAACAATTATATTTTAGGTATTATTTGCTTTCCACTGATTTTACTGAATTATGACCAATTGAAAAATTTATTTAAAATAACAGAACTGTTAAAATATATGAAGCCCTGATTAGCGAATTAAGTCAGATTATTTTGAGATAAGAGAGCTCAACTGTTTTTAAACGGTTTTGAAATAAATGCATCTATGGCATTTTCCAGAGGCATATCTGCGGCATTTCCCATGAAAATATAATATTATGTAAATGTTTGCTAGGTGTGTAGGCTGGACGAGGAACGATATTCACCGGAGGAGCAACAGTACTACACAGCGCGTGGGCCTGAGAGCCACGTTGATCGCCGACGGGTTTATTGCCTGATGCTTCTATGTTTTACCGAGGATGAGCTCGACAGGGTTGTCGCTTCCTTTTAGAAGATTAAAGAGTCTAAATAAATAAAACAATATAAGGAAAATCTTCAATTTTAACATTTTTAGTTAATTTCTTAATTTGAGGAAGAGAAGACTATGCACTGCTTCTTGCTTTATCTTATCAAAAAAATATTAGCAGCGACAAAGTTATTTGCAATGCAGTTTTATTAAAAACTAATGTTTTACCTCTGATGAATATAGTTAATATATTTAATATTATAAGCTATAATATATACCTAATTAATAATAACTGAAATAAGTGTTAGAACATTTTTTAAATTAGAAACGTCAGTTACGAAAAAGACATAATATATTAGATGTCTTTAACATTTTTACCAAACATGGACACGTAATGATGCAGCTTCTGTAATTTTTGGACTGCCCTAAAATACCGTAGCTAAGTTACATAATTAAATACGAGTTAAGACGTAAAATTTGTAGAAAATTAACTGTCTGTAACAACACGTAGTTATGCTTCCACGGTTACTGTACAACAATGTAAGTATTAATTGAACATCTAATAATACTTAACTGACAGAAGAGTTACACAAAACATTCATAGTTATGTAACCGTAATACAGACATACCAGTCAATTTGTACGTGATTTTTACCCGAACTCGTCTGAATGTGAATACCCTATTCAAAATCTGATACCAACTACATAACAATTCGATTGTATCGCTCCCATGACCACTCTATTGGTCATCCCAGCATCCACCAACAAATCATACTGTGAAGCAACTGCTTTGCGATTTTATTGAACTGATGACAGATAAGACACAGTTTCCAAAATTATTGAATTATTTGGTATTGCTTTATTGATTTATACAATACTCGTAATAATATAAAACAAGATAATAATAGTAATATTAAAAAAAGTTATCTAAATTACAATCGGTTCCACATAATATATAATGCTCAAGATAGGCCGCAATAATAACTTTGTACCGTTAAATAATTAAATTGAAATTTTGCCTACATATAGGTCCAATAACAAGCTACCTTTTTTAAAATACAAGTATAAAGGTTAAATAGAAATCATGTTATGAAGGGTGGAAAGTAGCCCGAAATTAATGTTAGCCCCGATCTCGCTACTAAATCAAAAAACTTGACCCCTAACTAACTGCTAAAATATTTGCTCAAATATTTCATTATGCAACTTGAGCTACCGAATTCCAATGACACGATAACGCGTGTTATGTCACACAACCTTGTACGAAATAATATTAACAAAAATCTTTAAGATGTACCTTTGTATTTGTTTAACTTTGATAACATATTATCGTAACACAGTCAAATAGTGACCCAAAAAGCTTTCTTGAGGAAGGCGACGCCGGGGGTCGGAGGTCAACAGCGCGTGTCTTCAGTTCAATAGTCTATGATGTAACGCGACCAGTTGTGAATGACCTAAAGTATAGATATTAAATTCAACACAATGTAATCTCTAAGGTATTTGAAATAGGTACATTTAGAAAAAAATCTTAAATGAATATTACGGTTTAGGTACTAATAAGTAGTTTCAAAGGAAAGCTAGGTTTTGGTTTTTACAATAATGTTACAATTAAGTCTTACCTACCTGATAACAAAATAACTATGTGAAAACAAATGTAGTAGTTGTTCTCACGTCCTTAATTTATTCTTCACTGAAACGCCCATCAAAAACCAATTGGCTACAAATTATTCAGCGCAAAATGTAAAACCTTGGCCTTTCCAAACTTATTATATGCATTAGCTTGTGGCTTACCTATACACTTATTAACATACGACACATGCTCTTCAATAGAAATAGATCTCTATGTATATGTTCATAAGAATGACCTTAGATAAAAAGGTGTCATCTTTAAAATAACTTAGACATTGTGAAAACGTTAAAGGTCGTCGTGGTCGCTCGAGCTGATTGATGTTCCCATAACCTTATAAGAATATTGTCAGAAGTAATTAATAAACATTTAATACGTTAAAGATTAAAATTTTATTGTTTACTACACTAACTATAATAAGTTTTACTACACGATGATAAAATTATCATCTATGTGATTTGAACATCAAATACACCAAAATAAATTTTGGTAACATTACAATAATTTTAATGTTGCCAATATGTTAATAACACATAACAACAATAATAATAATTGTATTGTACCTACATTTATTTCATAAGTGAATCACAATGAGTCAATTTCAAGTATTCTAGGGACTACACTATATGAATTTATTATTTATATGAACAACATACACAACGTAGTTTTTGTTGTAAATGTTAAGACTTTTGTCTGCTTCCATGAACAAAAAGGCGGACTTAATGCTATACCTAATTGTCTGTACCTGTTAAAGTAAAGTAGGTACATCATCAAAGGTGGAAGGTATAAAAAAATTGCGAGAAAAAAAAGTGAAACAAAAATATACGGCAGAATAAGTATGAGAAAAACGGAACATACGAGTATGTACATACGAGTAGATGGATAGACATAATATGCAGAAAAAAACATTTGTAAAGAATTGTCAAGATACGAGTCCATTGTTAATAAAATTTCCTGCAACCCTTACTTGGCCTTAATTAGGGTTGTATCAAGAAACCCGCTATAAGCTACTCGTTTGTAATTCGGTATGTATGTTTTCTACATAATGTAAGTCCTATCCTATAAGTCTTGTATTGTAACGCAACAAAACTTCGTAGAATTGTAAGACACCGATTTTTAAACTATTAACAATAGCATTGTTTACAAAAGAACATAAATGCGTGTGTATTGCAAGCGATGCTTATTAACATTGACATTTGTTATCCAATTATTACTTAAGTAACACAGGTCACACTTATTTACCAACACATGGATCTATTGTCCATCTTCACTCACACTTCCCCATTTAATTTTAGTACTAACTTTTACTACTATGAACCAACTGAATCTTTGGGCTTGCGCATAAGAATCACGGCGACCTAACCACAGTGTTGCAACCTGTAATAGAAGATATACTTACATATATAAGAGGGACGTTCTGATACGTAATCAACCCACAGTCAAACCATTCTTTAAAGAAGGCGGTTGCTCGACTAAGAAAAAATAAAAAATGAAATTGGTCAGTAAGACAGTGAAGTGAATTTAAGTGTCGTGAGAAGTGTAACATAGACGAATTGTTTGTATCAGTCGGTGATGGATTGTCGAATTGGTTGTTTTACCATACCACATACCAAAACCATTAGTTATTTAATTTCATTAACATAGAGAAAGTAACGCGTTGCGGCGTTGCGTCCAGTTTGGCTTTCGACCCTCTTCTTTTATCGTTTTACCTATTTGTATAGAACTGAAATGTAGAACTACAATCTGACGTTAAAACAGACAGCGGATATGAAAAACAGCTAATTAAGCAATCCATCTGCAACGCCTCGACCACGTGACAATGTATAGTTTTGTTTCAGTTTATGGTACTCGTCTTGGTAGCTGCAGCCTCTGCTGCTCCTCAAAACCCTCAAGATGTGCAAATTATTCGTTACGACTCCAACAACGCAGGCATTGACTCTTACAGTTTTGCGTAAGATTTAATTTGCCATTATTTTTTCTATAATCAATATATTAACTTTAATATGTAAATAATTCACAATAATTATGTACGAGTATGTAATCCATATCCACAGAAAAGAAAACTTGTTACAGTACATTTTGGTAAAATCGGGGGTGATCACTAACTCTATGATCTTTTTATTGTGTTGTTTATATGTATTTAATTTCAGATGGGAGCTCTCAGATGGCAGCAAGCACGAAGAACAAGGTCAGCTAAGAAACCAAGGAACGGAAAACGAGGGTATCGCGGTTCAAGGGCAGTATGCCTGGGTTGGACCTGATGGTGTGACTTACACTGTGACTTACATCGCTGACGAGAACGGTTTCCAGCCACAGATCCAGCAAGGGCCTGGTGGTGCTGTACCATCAGCAGTTGTAGCATCTCTGTTAGGTTGAATAACACTTTCCCATATCGGAGACCTGTCTGTAAATAGCACAATAGTTAGGAGACTGCATATAATATTTATGTGCAGTACTTTTAGGATATTTTGTATAAACAATTAAAGCCGTTAAGTATTTAATTGACTTGTTTTACTCCCACAAAAACTGTACAGCTGATAAAAATGAGAACCTAACTGGTTCTCATTACACTTAACAAAAAGGAACATTTACAGGAGAGGGATCGTGAATGGAAGTGAAAAAAAAAAAACAGTGCAGCTGCTTATTATAAACTTACAGTAGCTTTGTTAAATAGGTATTTACTCGTAAAAATAAATGTTTCCCTTAAACCAGTTCTGAAAACTAAATACTTACAACTCTTCATAGTACCTATAATGCAATTTATTTACTCATACAATATAGTTATAACGAATTTCTTATAACTGAGTTCAAAAAAAGAGGAGTGTTTTTATTTGACCGTATATATTTATTTTTTTTGTGTTCGCGGATAACTTCGTCGTTTATGTCGATTTTAATGTTTCTTTTTAAATATTAAAAATAAAACAAAATATGACATTAAAGTGAAAGGGTTAAACGCTTGCGGTAGCACGATTTCAGTTACAAATACGAGTACGTCAAGACTTTTAGGAAATTCCGCAAACTAATGATCAATGAAGAAATAGTTTAATAATGTTGCTGCGCAAGGGTCGAAACACATTGATCGACGGCCTTTGGCATTTTGCCGATTGAAAAGAAAAACACTAGTCGATCGCCCGCTTACGGAGCAGGTCGCATCAGTTCGGACTCATTGGTATCCTTATGCAGTTGTAAGGAAGCGTTCGCTTTCGTACGCTGCTGTACGAAGGCGTTCGCTTCTCTACGCAGCCGTAAGATGCCGTATAGCTTCGTATGCCAGCGAATCGTCGCAAATAGCATGGACACGTGTCATACATCTTTTAGGCCGCCCATCGTTACCGACGGCCATAAATCACCGCAATCAGCTGGCGATATCCGCCGTCAGTCGTCGACGACCGATCGCGTTTCGTGTCAGTCTGTCGCCGGAGTGCATTTGTCGCGTCGATGCAAAAGAATGCGTACGGCGTTCCATACTTTGTGCTATTTTTATATGGGCAAACCGTCGAACGCCGTCGATCAATTAAATGTGTCACAACCCCATACGGTGGACGAAAAAAACACAAGATTGCTAGAACACTACAAAAAATATCAGTCTAGAGAGAACACTGACGTAACGGTAAGACAATTGGTTGCAAATATTTCGAAGCGGTGGGTAACAGCCGCGATCCCTGTACTAATGGGATGAATGTGGGTTGAAATCGCACTCGCGGAGAAAATTTTGTATCTTTATATTATTACTACAAAAAATAAAAAATATCGCTTTTACAGTTTTTTTTCCCCACATAACCCTAAAATCTACGGTCGAGAAAAACGGAAAAAATAAAAAGGAATCATGGGAGACGGTTAAAGTTTAAGTCATACTAACCGGAAACTACACAAAATTTGCAGACCCCATAAGTTGTAAAAACTTATATTTAATATTACAAAAATTATAAACGCGAAAGTTCATGAGGATGAACCACGTTTCACAAACTTGGCTTCCATTTTTATATTTTTTGTTTTTGATAGTATAGAATAAACCATTAACATAAAGCCGCAGGTAAGAGCTAGTTAGCTTAAAAAATTATAAAAAAACTAAATTATTGGTTGTTTCGGTATTTGCATAATGTGATTTGATCAACTTATCTATAATAGGTATAGCTATCACCTATTAAGCTTAAATATAAGGATGTGGTTCAGTCGCTTGCGTTTAGTCCACGAACGATCATTTCTGTTTAGAATGAAACCGGTCAGTATTTAGGTTTTATTTATACATGTGTTATGTGTTTTGTGTGGTGTTTTATGTGAAATCGGATTTAGGAAGGAATATTGATCTGAACAGCAAGAAAATTTAATAGGGTAATAATAAGTACCTTCGTATATATATTTGCGTATCAATTTATGAAAAGATGAGAATCAATAATTTTATAAAATTATAGATAACATTAACAGTGGTGACAAGGTGGTGATTTTTTATTTATTTAACAACGAGCCACCCTGGTTTCGCACAGGTTTATTAATTAATTTGTACATCCGTTTTTTAATGTAACAGATAAAACAACGTAAGAAGCTAAACGTCAATCTGTCAATTCTGTTTGTATACTGCACTTTTATATGGAAATTTAACCTAAATTTTCACTTATCCGTTTAATTTTTTCAATTTTTTTCATACTAAACTTGTTCCGATAAAAACAAACTCAATAAAAAAAAAA
>DWQK01002268.1:0-13510 GCA_018231225.1 Noctuana stator | reverse complement strand
AAAGTATACGACAAATTTAGGGAATATATGCAGTGCAGCCTTACATCAAGACATCCATCGAACCTTGAAGCTAATAAATTAACACAACATTTACTGGGTCTTAGGCGGTACGAAGTTCGCCTGGTCAACTAGTAAACTATAAATTTAAAAAATGATGATAAAGATTGGAATGACGTAAAGGATACGGTCCCGTCGAAGTCCTCGCCGCACCACTGCAGCAGCTGCTTGAGCCGTGTGCGGTACTTGGTGTTGGCTTGCGTCTCGCCAATCAGCGCCGAGTACGTGCTGAACACCACGCCCTTCTTCACGTTGCCGTTCACCGCCGACGAGATCTTCGCGTACTTGAACTGGAATTGCGAAACGGGACGCCTCATCTATATAGGTTATCTACATCTATACTGATGTTATAATGAGGAAACATTTGTATGTTTGTATTGAGAACAGAAATACTACTGGACCAATTTCTAAAATTCTTTCGCCGTTAACAAATTGCATTATCACTGAGTAACTTGGCCCATCTTTATAATTCATAAGGCATTATTGTTAAAATAACGTGTACCAATAATTAGTAAGATACAATATTTTTTTCTCTTTAATTCATAATTATATTATATGTATTATTACTAGCGACCCGTTCCGGCTTCGCCCGGGTGCAATGCTGATACTAAATACGCTACAGAAAAACTGTGAACGTTTATACATATAAACCTTCCTCTTCAATCGCTCTATCTATTAAAAAAAATCGCATCTAAATCCGTTGCGTAGTTTTAAAGATTTAAGCATAATTTAAGACTAAAGCCGATGTACCGTATTATTTGACGTTCATCCACTATTTTATTCAATATGTATAGCTTATGATGAATGAAAATTTTTTACTGTGACTTCGCTTTAAGGTTTACTGGTCGAGAATTATATAATAAAGTTTGTAATAATAATATCTAAAAATGTTCCTGTGGGATGCCATTTATCGAGGAAGGCTACAGGCTAAGCGTTACGTTACAATTCTTAACGCGGGTGAAACCGCGGGACACAGCTAGTATATTATACATACCTCTAACATTGTACACGTAAAGTTCAGCAAATCTATTGAAGTCCACCGCAGGCGACTTCTGCTGACCAGAGCCGAAGAGGAAGTTGGTGAGGTACTGCGCGAGGCGAGGGTCTATCTGAGGACCCCAGAACTTCTGGAAAACGCCACAGGCGAAACACTTCGGTAATAAAAAAAATACTTAAAAGATTATGTTATCTATGTTATCTATATCCATTGTACATCACTACATAGTATAAACAAAGTCGTTTTCTCTGTCCCTATATCCCTATGTATGCTCAAATCTTTAAAACTTTGCAACGGATTTTGATGCGGTTTTTTTAATAGATAGAGTGATTGAACAGGAACGTTTATATGTATAAACGTTCACAGTTTTTCTGTAGTGTATTTAGCATCAGCATTGCACCCGTGCGAAGGGGTGGCGGGTAGCTAGTTATATTATACAATTTTAATTTTTCACTCGTCTCGATTACTGTGAATACTAATAAATAATAATAATTAATTACCAGATGGTAATGGTAGCTACATTAGTTAACGATGAAATTTAGTGTGGTGAGAACAATTCCTCTTTCCCTTGGTCCGCCCAGCTAGCAACCCTGCCATCTGCAGTTCACAAACGTAATTAAAACCCATCACGAACATCTGCCATTACTAATTCATCACCGCTTTCATGTTTATGTAAGTCGATGTAAAAGACGTAAAGTCTAATTAATGGGTAATCAAATCTACAATCTTTTATGTAACCTACTTTTTCTACTCCTATACACGTCGCAATTCGTTGACTTTCCCCATACTACAGACATAATTTTAAAAGCACTTTTTAACGTTAAAAAAATCTATACTATTATATAAAGCTGAAGAGTTTGTTTGTTTGCTTGAACGCGCTAATCTCTGGAACCACAAGTCGGATTTGAAACATTCTTTTTGTGTATGATAGCTACATTCATGAGCAAGGTTATAGGCTATCAAGTATTACGTTACAATTCTTAACGCCAGTGAAACCGCGTGGCACAGCTAGTTAAACATAAAATGGTTCAACATTTTATACCTACTCACCATAATTTAAAACAAAATGAATCATAAAAACTTCATTCATGTCAAAAAAAAAAACTATTTTATATTTAATACGAATTGTTGATTGGACCATTATTTATTTACATCTGTAATATTTCAAACTATAGGGCTGCGAGGACCATGTCGCTGCTTCAAATCCGGCTCGAAGGACCGTGTAGCACCATGATCGAAGAAACGACTAATGTTGCCATATTTGCCAACAATAAGGTTTCGGGAACCATAGTTTATGTCGCTGGTTCAAATCCTGCTCGAAGTACCATATAGCGAATAATCCAAGAAACGAATAATGTTGCCATATTTTCCAACAATAAGATTTCGGCGAACCACAGTTCAAATAGCCCTGCCTATTCGTGTCAATCTAATTTTCATGTACTCTACTGAAGCATGTCGTGACCCATGACTGTCCAGAATTCGGTGCCGGCTTTTTCCGTCCGCACATACTCTTGATAGACGGTTACACAACGATCAACTACGACCATCGATGTTTACGGACGGCGGATGGTTTTCGTCCATCCAACTCCATAATAATAGATTAGCGCTTACAGCCATTGTTTGCTAGTGGGGCTATGAAACTCGCGAGAATTCTCGCTTATAGCGTTCGAGTTGACCGACAGAAATAGCGGGTTTGAAGATCAGTGAGATAAATTTCCTCAAATCAAAAAATTACGGAAGACATTAGTCCTATAACTATATAATTTGTGTACGGTCTCAGATAGGCCTTAGTTTCGCGTTAGTTTTAGGAGACATATATTTCTAAACTATAGTCACAATAACAAAATGAGGTTTGAATAGAAGTAGTAATTACACCTAACGATAAAATGTCTGAGAGAAATGAGGTATCAGATACATTTAATTAATTTACTCTATTATTACTATTATTTACTTTATGCTAAGAAACCAATATTAATCTTAACATTCAAGTTTACATCAGACTGATTTCCGTTCTTTGCGTAGCCCCAATCGTTTTGATAGCACAAACATTTTCCCGCCATTGTTTAAAAAAAAAATAAACAAAGCCGTTTCCGAACGCCCTTGTTTATATCTGCTGTGCTAATTTATGCTTTATTACGAGGCAGCTACAGACAGTAATGACGGGCGGGCTATATATACACGTCAATAGATTAAAAATGAATTTTTGGCATTTTTTGGCTGTTTGTGCACAGACGCAGTGCGGGATAGATACCTATGCTGCGAGATTACATATACATACAGTACAGTATCCCATTTATATTACGATCTAGTCTTACAGATTTGGTGATCAATTTTAGTTTAAATTGCTACATAAAGTTAAATTAAGATTTCGTCCGTTAACTTTAGTCTTAACAGCTCTATACGACATGTATACGTATCATAAACTAATTATGTTTCCAACAAAGATATCTAAAAAATTTGTAGGCTGTAGTATCTGTTCGGTTGCAAAATTATTTGGTCTAATTCAATAATGTTCTCACAATGATTAAAAAAAAAAGGTTATTGATTACAATGAGCGGTTCTAAAACGTCCTCGACAAATAAGTATACCTAGATAGTATTAGTAACTAATTCTACTTCGCGCGGACTGTCGAAAATGCCGAAAACTTCCCCTAAAAACTATACAATGATATTAGGTATATACCATGCGCAATAAATGCGCTTTTAAAAATGTGCTTTATTATAATTTAATTTAAGGTTCGATGTGTTTTATCAATTTAGGAAGTATGTGCCTCAGTAGGTAAGGCTTTCGCGTCGAAATTTTGTAAATACTTAATAGTCCCTGCGACCCAAAACCCACGTTCAACCTGGAAATATCAAGTGATTATGTATTGCAGAGACCAAATTAGTAAGTAGTAGGTGTTAAGTACCTACCTACATGCTCGTTTGCTATTTCTTTTCTATATACAAAAAAAAATGTATTAGGTTTTTTAACCTTTAAAAATGTTGCTCACTCCAAGACATCTAGATATTTCGGTCACAGTAAGGAGAACCTCGTAAAAATATTTTCGAAATGCCCGCTTGAAAGCCGAACACAAAAGCGCGGTAAACATTCTGACAGTTGACATTTGACGTCACTGCAATCACGTTTTTACTGTGATGCAGATAAAAAAGATTTATTTTGAAGGTTGCAAGACGGTAATCTTCAAGGAGATATCTTAGAGGTTTGGATTTTAGGTTACGTATAGATTTTTCCCCTTTGGAGGCAACATATTCCCTATTGAAGAAACAGGAAGTAAGTAAGATGAGCCTCCGGGAGTGCCAATAACATCGTTGCCTGTCACATTTTCTCTCTTTGTTTCCCTAAAACCTACCTATAACGCCACCCCAGTATTTGTTTTGGCGTTGACGTCACAAACTATGTCCACTGTGGCCCTTATTTGTACGTCCCAAGGGCGGGGCTGGCGAACATTGATAGCTAGATTAGGGTGTGGTCAAAGCTGAAAACAATTTACATTTTTTTCGTAAATGAGTCACTGAAAGCCATGGATACATACCTCAATAGGAGAGGTCCTATTTGAGACCGTACGGCATACTACAGAAGTAGCATACTAGGCAGGCTTAGTACTGCCTTCGACGTCAAGGATCTAGAACCCATGAGCATCATAAGGTTCTTCAAAACCATTCAAGGCCTCATGACAGGGGCAGTTTACGAAAGATCAATAGTTCTCGCAGTAGCTTATGTATGCTTGTCTCATGATCCAAAATAACAATGCCAATTTAAACCTTATCCCGAATTAGCGCGTTCAAACAAACAAACAAACAAACTCTTCAGCTTTATATATTAGTATAGATGGTTTAAAGTACTTATCACGTCTACTTCAACGAAAGAGGCTTAGCCCAAATGAGAACAACTGGATTTTGTCTGGATTTTCCAGAGCAATTATTATCGCTCCCGTCGCATGTAGTTAAGTCGAGTTGTTAAATTATAATCCGCGTTCCATAAATGTTTTATATCGCTTATGTGGGTCAGCGACGCGATCCGAATTCGGCATACAAAACGAATACAATACAGGGTTAGATCTGAATAAAGACATAACAATTCTGTATATGGCAACTTTAATGATTTCCCTTTATCCAAGGCAGCGCCATAAATAAATCGAACGTCAATTAAAAGTAATATGGCAACACGACATAACTCGGCATAAAATTTTATAATAATTCATGGGTCAATCAAATTTCAAAGCAAATTACATTTTTTTTTTCATCATAAAGTATTTACTACACTGGGTGAAGGTCAAATGGTACGATTCAATGGCTTTAGGCGCCCTTTTGTCTAAGCTAAGCCGAGAGAAAAACTCTGGACACTCCTTTAAAATCAAACAAATAAATAAATAACGTTTCACACTCTCAGCCCCACACAAGATTCCAGAGATTGTCGTGGGTGCCATAAATACAAATATAAAGACAAATACACAAACACCCAGACCGATAACTTATCTAAATTTATCACTTAAATTTCTGCCCCGGGGATCGAACCCGGGACCTTTCGAATGTTGGACTGGCGTGGTAACAAATTAACCATCCCTGTCCCATGAATCACAAAAATGATCGTTGCGATTCTTTAAGAATGTGTCTTCTTCGTGAACAGGAAGTATAGCTTTAGACTGACAGTGAGCACACGAGATAATTAAGCATGTCTTTAGCACGTTAATTAAAGGCGAAACTGTAAAACCTATTGTACGGATACGAGCATTCCAGCCTCCGAGAACGTCGTTCTATTTCAATCTGGCCAAGTTTACACCTCCACGTCGATTTAGTGAGCCGTAAATCAAAATGAACATTGCCTCGATTACTGGGCTAACTGGCCAACAGCCTGGTAAGTGGCGATCAAGTTGAAAGCTGGTACTACTGAAGATAATAAGATATTCTTTTTTTAACGGCTGATTTGACGGCAATGGTGGGCGTCAATTTGTGTTTGAAATACAAGCAATTTCTTTTTATTTTGGACATTTCATAGGCGATTGAACCAATGACAATTAATTTTCGTAATATATCATGAAGGTATTATTAAATGTAACTTATAACTAGGTCACGAATCTGTAATATTAGATTGAAAGTATACATTCAGCTTCGGAGATCGCCCAGATAAAATACGTATATATAAGTTACCACCAATGTTTCAATTCTTTCAATTCGGCTTGTGTTTCAAATATCTCCAATTCATTGATTTGGACCACACTCCCCATTATTCAATATCTAACTGTGTTTGACATATCGCTAATATCGTTTAGCGTTAGCGGATGCAATTGCTGCAGTCGCCGAAGTTAATTGCTTCCAAAACAGTACACACGTTCTGATTAAATTAAATCATAAAAAAATCTCTTAAGCCAGATTTGATATCAATAAAGTAATCAGTTGAAACTCAAAACACATTTAACGTAAAAAGAAAAAATTATAAAACAGAATTTGGACAAACAGAAGAAAAAATCAAAAGTTAAAATTACACATATTGATGCACTATTGAACTGTGAAAAATCATAATAATGAAGGTTATTTTCTTTACTTGTCATTGGCTGAGCGTGTCTGCGCCATCGCCAGAAATAAAAAAAAGGTTATTTATATTGTATGAAGTTGTTACATTTTAACAATTTATTAAATAGGAATATTGAATGTAGAAAGCAGCGTACCTCTAGGAATGTAGAAGGCAGTCTATAAAAATCAGCAAAAGTTTGAAAGATGTTTATGAGAGACATAACTTTGGAGAAATCTGATATAGCCAATTTTCTTAGCATCAGTTTTATAATTAGTTCAATGTTCCGGAAACTACAACGTTAGTTAGCAACACAAAGAAAACGCTTCAATATTTTACTATCAGATGAAATTGCAGTCGAAAGCATAGCGTTTTTTTTTATTACTGTTAAATTTAAAAAACACACACTAAATATTTTTAACACAATTCAATAGTCATCAACATGAGGACATTGCATACAAGTTACCAAGACAAAGTATGAGTTAGATACAAAACCAAACTTCCCACAGACATTAATCATAAAACAAACTAAATGAACTAATGGGGTAACTAAGCAGTACATACAATAAATTAATTTAGGGTAACAAAATTTACTCACAACTTGTATGAATGTGTCCACTGAGCTGGTGACAAGGATGGCTAAACTGTTAACTTAAATATTTTTATCATTTATCAGTAGCATGCACACCATCTGATGTTATGTGGTCACTGCAATTCATGAAAAATCATGCCCAGACTTGAAGAAGGTTGGACATGAATATGTTGCTACTCATGATGACTGACCATAACGTTGAGAGAAATATGACAGGAAATGTCCATACACTTTTTTTTAGTATAGGTTTGTGACTTGGTTAATATATTTTGTTGATTTATGATTTTTAGCTTTGAGATTGTCTTTCCTACCACATGTACATATATTTGATTCAATAAAGTTTTGTTAGTTAAGTAAATACCTAATCCTTTAACTGCTCAAATTAAACGAATCATATAATGATGTAAAGAATATTCATAATAAAACCAATTAAGAAGTCCTCAAGTCCAGAACTACAACCTAGGAATTTATGAAATTAAATATTAATTAAAGAATAAAAAAAAGAAAACCAATACTTGTCACCAGCCCAAAAAAAACCATTAAAACTAAAGAAAAGAAACATAAAATGAACACACTTCTAATGAAACTGCATCTAATTTCCCACTCACGATGAGATCATCCTCGCGAATCCTCTCAGAGTTCTTGCTGGCCGCTCTAAAGGTGGCTGCAACATACTTCTGCTCATCCTTCGTGAGCAGAGTGCATTTTGCAGCCAGCTTTTTGCTGGTGTTGCCCATCCTGAAAAGATTTTATGGTCTAATTTTTTTTTATTTAGAAAGACAGGCTGCGTTAAAAGTTTAATTTTGGAACTAAGTGCCTTTATAATGATTTAAAAAAAAATTATTTAAATTTGTGATTTAAACAATTCTATTCCAATTAGGTGTTAATTAGGATTTTTTGGATAAATTAATACAACTTTTTATAAATATTACATTAACTCCAGTAATCATTGATGGAGATATTGAAAACCTTACTTTGAATTTATTTTTAATAATTGAGATATAAAAAATACTTAATCAAAATTATGTTCCAAACAATTTTTAAGACAGATTCGTTATTTTTAGAAGCGTTCTGATTACATGGTGATTACTCATTTACGGTGTAAAGGAATGTCACGAGTGCTTGTAGTTTTCTTTGAGAATTAGCACATAAATAGTAAAGCGTAAAGCCATTGACAAAACTTTACCTGTATTTGCTAAACCAATTTAAGACCGAAAAAACAGCGCAAAATGGTTTATGCATACAAAGTACGTAAAATTAAAGCAACATTTTCTCATTTTTTATGACTTAAAAGTTTTAAAAAATATTACCTTCTGAAACGAAATTTTTATCCTTTAATCATTTATGACGTTTATTATGCACGTAATTTATCAATACAGATATTTTATTGCACATAATCTCAAGTACACTTTACTATAAAAATATAATCGAAATGCTAAATCTATATTTGGGAAAAATCAATATAATTTTGTCAATAAAAGGAAATCCTATTTTTAAATTTAGGTTACCTGTCAGACTGTCAAATTGTCAAAGTATTATTTTTTTTATTTTGTCGTCGGCCGTGATTAAGCCACGAGTGCCCACAAAACAAACAGCCGCGATTACAGCACAGCGCACGAAACACAACTTAGTAAAGTTAGTAACGAACGCGGCCGGCGCTTTCGGTCGGCGACTATGACTAGAGGACTAATCTCAATTCGTTTGATTTTCGACTAGAAATAAACCATAGAAACTAAATATTTGTTATAATATATTTAATTTAACTTAATGTCTGTAGTAAACAGAATACCTATATTTTAAAAATACCACTTAATCATCTAAAAGCTGTTCTCCATCTATTTTCCATTAGACAAAGTTTAAGAGGTAGCAGAATTTGCTGTCCTCTATATTTAATAAAGAGGAGATAGGTATATTTTTATTGTAAAATCGAAAATAAATTGAATATTAGGTTAATCGTCTGTATGTAAATCATTGTAGGTGTGTTTTAGGTGCATTAATTAGTAGCTAAAATTATGTACTTGAAAAACATAATTTTAAAATATTAATTAAAAGAAAATATTTATCTTTCTGTGCTATTGAATGTAGGTATTCGATTAACAAATTCTTTTCTTCGCTGTCCTTCACTATACTTGAACATCCGTGCTAATAGGTGTTTAAACTGTTTGATGAGATCCATTAGCCAAACGATGTAAACAACCAAAAATCAGAAATTTCTTTGATGTTTTCATTTAAAAATTTATGAATTGAAAACTTTTTATAAGTAGGTAGGTACCTAGTAAGGATACAATTTATGTTTCTAACCGCACCGCGTAAGAAGTCGAGCAGTAATTTAATTAGTGTTAAAATCTTAAAGATTTTTTTGTTAAAGTTATTTAGTTAAATACTAGAATTTGTTTTTCAGGGCGCCATATTATAATAATACATGCTCTTGAGTTCCCTTGTATATCTAGGATAGGAAAAGATGGGCGAAATTAAAATTAATAGGAAGTTAAAAAATTGAGAAACAGTGCAATGTGCAATGCAATACATTGTGTATTTCGTAATCAGACAGATGAGACCGAACCCTATCTTCATTCTTCAGTGTTGCTATCTTGCTATATACATTAAACTAACTATTTAGTAGAAAACTGTTTTACATTATAGTGTATTTTTATTAAAAAAGTTAAAATTATATAATTTATAAACTACACTTACCGGCGTTGTAGATAAACAAAATAAACTATTTGTCATTTTGTAATTATACTATTTATACTTTATTGTTATAATGACAACGTTTTTGGTGATGGTAGATATTTAATTTTTGGTTAATCCATCCTCAATAGTATCGTGACTTGGAAATTGTAATGTCATTGTCATCCTGTATTCTACGCTATTTTTTACTAGTGTCATTGTAAACTTGCGAACTAATTCGAACTGCAGTCCGCATTCATATCAATCAATAATTACACGAAGTTAACTTTGTGGTAAACGGAATAATTGCTAATTAATGTAATATAAACAGCGACAAAATGACTATAACAAAGATGGAAATAGACCCTGTAAAGGGCGAAGGTTTCCGTCCATACTACATTACGAAGATCGAAGAGTTGCAACTAATCGTAGCCGAGAAGTCGCAAAATCTCCGCCGTTTGCAAGCCCAGCGCAATGAACTCAACGCGAAAGTGCGTATGTTGCGCGAGGAGCTCCAGCTACTGCAAGAACAAGGTTCATACGTCGGCGAAGTGGTCAAGCCCATGGACAAGAAAAAAGTCCTCGTAAAGGTCCATCCTGAAGGTAAATTCGTGGTAGATTTAGACAAAAACGTCGACATCAACGATGTAACTGCCAACTGCCGCGTTGCGCTTCGTAATGAGAGCTATACGCTTCACAAAATCCTGCCCAACAAAGTTGACCCGTTGGTGTCCCTCATGATGGTCGAGAAGGTTCCAGACTCCACGTATGAGATGGTAGGAGGGTTGGACAAGCAAATTAAGGAGATTAAGGAGGTCATTGAACTGCCTGTGAAACATCCAGAGCTCTTTGATGCTCTGGGTATTGCTCAACCGAAAGGTGTGTTGTTGTATGGCCCTCCAGGTACCGGAAAAACGTTGTTGGCGCGTGCAGTCGCTCACCATACTGAGTGCACATTCATCCGTGTCTCTGGGTCAGAGTTGGTACAGAAGTTCATAGGTGAAGGAAGTCGCATGGTGCGAGAATTGTTTGTGATGGCCAGGGAGCATGCCCCGTCTATCATCTTCATGGACGAAATTGATTCTATTGGTTCCTCTCGAATTGAGTCTGGCAGCGGTGGAGATTCAGAAGTACAGAGAACTATGTTGGAGCTGTTGAACCAACTGGACGGTTTTGAAGCCACTAAGAACATTAAGGTTATTATGGCAACCAATAGAATTGATATCCTCGACCCTGCCTTGCTGAGACCTGGTCGTATTGACAGAAAGATTGAGTTCCCCCCACCAAATGAAGAGGCTCGTTTGGACATCCTGAAAATCCATTCTCGGAAAATGAACCTTACTAGAGGCATCAATCTCCGCAAGATTGCTGAGTTGATGCCTGGTGCATCCGGTGCAGAGGTCAAGGGTGTGTGCACTGAGGCCGGCATGTATGCTCTCAGAGAGAGAAGAGTCCACGTCACCCAGGAAGACTTTGAAATGGCCGTCGCTAAAGTCATGCAGAAGGATTCGGAGAAGAATATGTCTATCAAGAAACTGTGGAAGTAATTTTTTATTTCTTTTAATTTTAATGCTTGTCTTGTATTACTTTTTTTTGTTTTAGGAAACTAATAAATAATTTTTTTTCATGTATTGCCATTTTGTTTGTACTTACTGTCCATTATAAGCTAAGGAACTATAATTTTATAAATATTCTAATTTATGTACGCACATATTTAATGTTGTGTTAATTCCATTTTCTTAATACTCCACTAACTGTGCCACGCAGTTTCAGTCATGTTAAGAATAGTAACGTAATGCTTGATAGCTACATTCATAGAACTTTTCAAATCAGTCCAGTATTTCCTGAGATTGGTGCATTCAAACAAACTCTTCAGCTTTAAATAATTACATATAGATTTGTGTATTTCTTAGGTCTGGTCCACATCTAGCACAGGTGTAGGTAGCGATGATCATGTATTGCAGAATTTCATGACAAGTAGGTAGTTTCATGTAGAGGTTGCCATTTCCTATTTTAAATTTATTGAAAATGACTTCAAGTGTCGATACTGCCTTCAATTCGTTGCATGTCTGCTCAGACATGGGCTTATAATGTAGGTATAAAAAATAATTCCCTGGTTGTGCAGAAAGACCTGTGTGCCCAGCTGTGGACTATAAAAAGAGTTGCAGAAACACTGTCATTAATTTCTTGATCACAACTAAGTTTTGGGATTATGTTCTAATTTCAAATTCTGTAATTGGAATATGCATTCAAACGACATATGGCAAAGATAATAATGTATTTTATTAATAAATTGAGTTATAAACAGAAATTATGCTTACACATAACTTGCAGAAACCCACATATTTTTTCTATAACTAATATCACATTTATATTGATTATTAATGTGCTCGCAGAATTATTTATATATAAATAATAACAAACAATAAATAGATTATTTTTTGCAATAATTTACCTACATTAAATTTCAAATCACAATAAATAACACTTATATGCAAAAATCTTATTCTTGCCTCTACAAACAGTAGGAAAAAAATGTATTGCAATTTCAAAAAACAATTATTAAGTATTTATATTAATTACGCAAAAACCTTTTAGTTTCTCTTACATCTAAGTCAGATTCTGTGTCTGAGAGATCTTGTTGAGAATTAATATCAAACACCAGACCAGCTGTGCCCTGGAAATAAAAATAAAACCTTTTAATAATAATTTATAATCATCATCAACCCATCACAGTAGCACTGTTGGGCGAGTGTTCTCTCAAATATGAGATGGGTTTTCACTTTTTAGACCATAGTTGGACTATCGACCCATCTCGTTTAGTAAGTGCGAATTGGTGAACTTCACATGCATTTTGAGAACATGATGGAGAATTCTAAGGCCTGCAGGATTTGTCGCGACATTTTTCTTCAACTTTCAGCTAATTACATTGGTGCGCGACCCTAATCTGGCCTGTAAACGAAAGGTTTTGCGTGGGTGAAGGAATAAAAAAAGTATGAGGGACTCACATGTGGACGAGATTGTTTCTTGAACGACTGCTGCCAAATATTCCTTACAAACTGTAGAGGATTGACGAACTCGTGGACAATTCCTCTGCAAAACGCAATTAAAATAAACAATAGATAGGTACAAATCAAACAGCTCTGCAGTAAAAAAATATGCATTTCAGTAAAAATAGTATTCAGCATTTAAATACTCTATGTAGGGTATGCGAATATAAATGCGCATTTAAGTAATGTAGTTATGTATGGGTAGGTATGTAAATTTAAATAAAATAAAAGGCATTGGGGTAAAAAAATACGATAAAACAATTGATGGAAATAAGTTTATTGGATTATAACACTGCAACATAAAATAAAATAGATAAATAACATACATAAAATAAATAAAATATTATGTAGAGATTATGAATTTCTTTTTCAGAATTGTGTTTTTTTTGTGTCCCGTCAGTCCGGTGTAGTCTGATTTGTTTGTGACCTTAATATCTAGGTAGGTAGGTACCTACATGAAGAACTGTTTGTAAATCTATGTTTGGCGGTTATGATATCAAAAACTATAAAGTAGAACTTACGCAGCATTGGGCATCTCGATGATTGGCGAAGTCACGTGCGTCATGCCTTCCGGAGTGTTCTGATAGTGGACTCTGAAAAATTATCATTTAGTAAACAATACAACCTGTCTAC
>DWQK01002267.1:0-13513 GCA_018231225.1 Noctuana stator | reverse complement strand
GTATGTTAAAAAAAGGTGGCCTGTATGTCCGTTTCTACTCTTCAATTAAAGAAGTGAAGTAAATGTGATAAGCGATCCATATAATACGAAACGTGATATAAAATTTGAACTAAAACATACGCGTACCAAGTGTGATCGAAAATTCAAGAGACATGAAATGGCAGAGACGGAAATATAAATCTTATTATGAACTGCCTTCAAAGAAATAAATTGTGAAGAATATATTTTCCAGTTCACTGAACGTAAAAGCACTGATTATTCAGAAATTAAACATTGTGACGTCGAAGTCAACGGCTACCGGGTTGTTAGCTGTCAAATTACAGAACGTAATTTTTTTAATTTACAAAATGTATAAAGTTTTTTATTTAATCTCATAATTGTTTTTCTTTTTGCGTTACTTATTATTGTGAGTAGGCTTTCTATATAATTGATTATAGTTCCATTTAAAACTCGAGTGCCGACACGTGTGACTAGACAGAGTCGTTAACACTCTTCATACTATTCTTCTATTATGTCGTGTTGAAGTATTGTATGAATGAATTGGTCAGTTAGGCTCAGTATAAAATTATATTCGTTATTTACAAAGAATGATGAACAAAATTCCTACACAGAAAGCTGTGTGAATGCTAAAAACATTCTCTCCTTGTCAGGCTTTTATCAAGACAATACTGAGTAAAGTACTCGTATATTCGTGGATTGTACTCGTATATGCTCGTACCTCCCCCGATTTAGGAAATCCATTTTTATGTACTCGTACCTTCTATTCTTCTCTGACTGTAAGCGCCTTTGAGCAATCAACAATTTTGTGGAAAGTTCAATTTAAACGTGAATTTCTTTTTCCGCTTGTGTGAAAACATTAGCTTTCTAAAGTATTGGCTTCATTGACATACATAAGTACCTATATATTTATTTATTTATCATAAGTACTTGTAGATTCAAATTCAAATTCAAAATTTTTATTCATCATAAGGTACAAGTATACACTGGATGAACGTCAAATAATTCGGTACATCGGCTTAGGCGCCCTAAGGTAGGCCGGGAGAAAAAAGCCGGCGGAAAAAAACTCTCGGCACTCCTTTAAAATCAAGTGTATAAAATATAAATTATTAACAAATTATGCAGTATAGCTTAAGCCTAGTAGTGCTTGCAGCTACCGCCAGTGCTAACTATTTTCATCGATTTCCACTTATTTTTTTGCTGATGAAGCATAAAAAGGAACGAGCGATTAACATCCGCAGGGCAAATTAAATCCACCGAACCCTAGTTCGGCCCGCGGGAGCGTTTGCAAACGTTTTGCCGAAAGGCAAGTTTTTCATTCGTTCTATTCTGAAGTCTAAAAGATGCAATTATAAATATTTACGAGTATAACTGTTGTTATGCAGCCAACTGGAATTTGATAAAATGTTGAGATGCATTTTGCATAGCGCCATTTAAATGAGCAAGCAAGCGTACTCGTACCTCTACCCTACACTTACACTTTACACTGTAACTGTTTACTAAAACTATGTATTTGTATGTAATGAAGTATATTTCACGCCAATTTTTATTAATTCCCATTTTAACTGTGATCTATGCTTTTGATTGACCTTATAAAAATATAATTATTATTTATAATTTTGTAAATATTTTTGTGATGTAATGAAGTTATCTAATCTATCTATCTTATTCAATATGAATATAAACTTATTCGGTACGAACAGTTCTGATATATGTTAATTAATTTAAAGAGAATTAAATCTTTGCCTTAAGACAGTCCATACCAATTAGAATCCAATAATGCATAAACATTTATATTATTAATTTTATTGCTTTGTTAATTTTTATCAAAAAGCTGCAAATTGTAAACTCATACTTAAACAACTTGTTCACGAGTCAACGAGCGCACACATCAGTCCTCGGGGCAGAGTTACGAGGCAGAGATGCCAGAATGTGCTGTTATTACAGGAAAATCTCGTGTCATTCTTAGTATGGAATAAACTGAGATGTTTGATAAATAGCGGGTACTAAATTGAAATGTTTATTAAGCGGCAAACTCTTATCGAACGCGGAAATTGCTTTGTTTGTTAGGGTGAAGCAATCTTAAGAGTATAATTATTATTATTACGTATGCTGTTTGAATAGAAAGGCCCGAAGGTGAACAAAGTTAGTAATTAAGTAAATGTATGTTTATAAAGGAAGTTATTCATTACGTATGTATATTAATGTAAAATCAATATTTATATCATAGTAATATTAAATGATCCAAAACTCAGATGAAGATTATACTTTATCTGTCAATTTCTGGTATTATACAAAATGAGTATACGTAATCGTAACATTGTCATAATAATCGTACAGCTGGTCCAGAGTCGTACAGAGTCCTCTATTTGGTACTATATTTGGTTCGCGTATATTATTTGTCGATGACACGAAAAACTTCGGTTACCTAAGCTCCAATCGGTAAAAACTTGCTCTGTTTAGTTTTGTTTTATTCCCAAAAGTGCAAAGAAAGTTACTGGTAGAAAGGTTCGTAACGTTACTAAACTCGCAGATCTCGATATCAGCGAATAGTTCTTTCATTTAGTTCTTTTGATGCCGCCGTGCTACGATCCGCACGAACCAATTAACCTCCTTCGCAAAACTTTTATTGTTTAGTCTCCCTTTTACTTTATATACTCGTATTACGCTTAAGACTTTAATATTATTAAGGAAAAATATTTGACATCTGAAGCGATATAAAACCGATACATTGCATTCGATGCACAGGGCGTCTTTTTCTTTTATTCGTGCAATGCTGTCGTTATTGTAAGCTGTAAATACCAATCAACCCAATTACAGATATTCTTGTTGCATGGCTGTGGGTATTTGTTATCAACCTACCAAAGAGAAAAAAAAGACCTTACAACATTTCTAAAAGAAATTTTCCGCTGACATAAGCAACATTTAAACCCCAAACCACTAGAGCAAGGTGAAGGTTGATATTCTTAAATACTAACTTATAACTGCCGATTGTCTATTGTTTGTTATGAATAATCATAACATACAATAAATTGCAATTACAATTCAATTACGACCATCCGTTATGGAGTTCCGTTGGTTATCTTCAGCACACATCATTATCCAGGCATGGTCGGTTGTGTAAATGCTTTGCAAAGAAAATAGAACTACTAGTAGTTACTAGAAGCAAATTTCTTGAAATTTTTTTAATACGTGTTTGGAACAGCGTCATAAAGTAAGCACCAGGTACGAGTATACCCTGATTATGGTAAACCCGTACCCAGCAGTGGGCCGTAGACGGGGTTGCAAGTATATAGCAGAAGATATAGAAATATTTGCAATAGATGTCCAAGTACAATATTTGATAAATGCCATACTATAACTTTTTATTACTTTTCTTTTTTTGTCTTTCAATATTATGATCATGATTATTATTGGTGATATTATTTTTATATCTTCTGTTAATTTAAGCATCTGAACGGTTTCCAATCTCCGGCTGTAATATTGACGAGGGTGATGTTAATTTATACAGTCAGAAGCGGAACGTCTCATAATCTCAGATCAGACATACATAATGCAGACAAGAACCGAGTGCACATCGTAATATACGAGTAAGTTACGACAAGATGTACGTGACTTGCTGAATAACTGAAATTTAATATTTTTAGACGAAAATTTTATTTTGTTGACATTTTGGTACGTATATACGATAACTTAGATAAGTTAGAAATAAGTGCAATGGCTACCGGAGTTTTAAACCTAACCCGAGATCATCAATTTAAAGTGCGCTCCTCTGCTATACGACGAAGTAGGTAAGCGCGCACGAGTATGTTTGCCGCAAACAGTTATCTATCATTCTCTTGATCGTGCCCGACGTCGTATAACTTTACATATAGTTTTCAACATATTCAATTTAGTGAGTGTCGTAACCGCTATCAATCACCCTGCCTTTATTCATGCTGAGTACAGAACTCACTTTAAAGATCGGTTTATGCCAACTATTCTTCAATACTCTTAAACTCGTCATTAATACAATTAGTTATGGTACGGATTCGATTCGTTAAATGTCGGTGGTGCTCATGTAGTGTGTTGCTCTTGGGGCGCGGACAGTCTTAGCTGTATAAATCCTGAACGCTCCGCGGCGCTGTTGCGCCGTGCTCACATATTATCTTCATTCCGCTCGTTCGTTGTTAGCGTGTTGCAGTAAATCGCAGGGCGGCGGCGGCCGCCAGCGCGCCATCGGGACGAACACTACGAGCTCCGCATCTCTATGCGCTATTACTGCATGTTGTTTACTTCACCCTCATGTTGTGTTACGAGTTAGTGTGTGTCCCCGATGAAGACATTTCACTGGCCACAGTATCATGCCCAGATATTAAACATTAAGAAGCTCTCTCTTTTTGTATATTATAAGTTTGGAGCTATTTATATTGTGACGCGTTATCGCGTTGTAGCTTCGTAATCGTAGTATGTCGTTATGCGGCTCATAATATGGTCCTTACTCAACGGTCACAAGTGTGTGTCCATCTAATATACATAGTATGTCCTTTTCTACTATGATCCAACATAACATTTATGGTAATTTTGCTTTTTAAATGTTATTATGTTAAAGATTACAATTGTTCTTCGACGGTGTACAATTTTTGTTGTTTCTTGTAAATCGAAAGTGGTCATTGCAAAATAATGCAAACAATTGCTACAATACGCCCACTGTATTAATTCTGTTAATGGATACGAATTTCAAAGTGATACCTTCGGCAAGCGGCGGGATAATAGGTTACTTTATTTTCATGACTGCTTTTGCCCCAGGCAATCAAAAAGCTCTGTTATAGGGATTCCAACATAAAGTTCTCCAATATAATGTTATAAAAAATGTCCACAGTGTTATTTAAAAACATTAGAAATTTGCAAGTAAGAAGCTTTGAAAAAGATGTACATATAATATACTAGTATAAGTTTATATGAGTTCAATGAACCATCATTCACAAAGTATTAACTTTTTTGCATTCGTAGTTTTCTAGAAGTGCTAGTAATTTTGGTAAAAAACTGAGTAAACTTTTGGTCTGGATCCATCTTCGGTCCTTTCAACAGGAGTTTATTTGAAATTTACCAGTAGATATACCTACAATCTACTACTAATCTACAATATGTACATAATTATACGTAGTACTATAATATTCAAGTATTATAAATTCATGACATCTAGGAAAGAATCCGTCAGTACGAACACTGCGCTCCTGTTATGTCACCGACGAACGTCTGAAACGTCTTATTTGCGATAACGACTATTCATTTTATTTTCTCAGCGAATAATAAATCGAATTTTGACAGATCGCTGAAAATACTGTAAGTATTTATATTCAAGATTTATGAACTATCAATATTAATTTCGGGCATTTCTTTGCGTTTATAGACGTCCAAAACAAAATGTGACGGAGTTAACAGAAACGTCACCAGAAGTAAACAATATGCTAGTTCTTTTAAGTGGCTAGATTAATTGTGCGCATACTCGTAAATAAACTGTGACATGTTAAGATGACATATGTAATTGCAGACTCTAAACCCCCTCTCATATTTGAGATCTCATATCTGCCCAGCATTGGGCCATGGTTGGGTTGATAATATTTATAATTACTACAAAAATGATTCTGTTTATAAACTCATATAAAAATATATAATTGACTATATGAACCCCTGTTTCTTAGTCATTTAGGGTGACTGCAGGGTCAGCCCAGGGTATTCGAATTTGAAGTGTATTTCAACCCGCGATGAACAAACAAAGGGGTGTTCTTTGAAGCCAACAAAGGGCATCCCTCAAATATTTACGTGGGGCTAAGCGCAAATTATTCATTCCGGCCATTGCTTCACAAAAACATCCATGTTGGCGGAGTCGTTATTCTTTACGGAATAAAGCGTAAAGTCCGATAACTATATTTATTATAACTGAAAAATTATAAATGCTTCGAAGGGAAGTGGTCGCTGTCTCCTATGGTACTGACCAAAATTTTTATATAAATAATAGATTAAGACCAAAAACAATCAGAATCAGGTATTTTTATTATTGAGTTCCGGATGTCACCAATTACTTCGGTTCTGAAAGAAATATCATGTAACTTGAGATAAAGCTTCAGGAAATCATGAATAATGCACGACTGAAACATATAATATATTATAATGTTCGCCGATGAAAATGAAATATCTGTTATTATAACGTAAGGGGTTTATGTTAACGCTAATCATCGGAGCGAACGTGGATGATATTTCATACGACGGTAATGTTACGATATGGGTTTTATTATTTGTGGTTTATGGTCTATGAAATTTATAGTTACAAATTGGTATCTAAACTCTATCGTGCCAGAGCTGAGCACTTCCCGTCAGGTGGCCCGTCTGCCTGTTTGTAAGGCTTAGATTAATGTTGAAATGACGGCTCGCTAATTATTTTTACTAATAGCAAATAAACGTAAAGGAATACTTTAAAAATATTTACAATTTTTTGTTGGGTTTGCTATAACAGCATGTCATTGTGTTTTCAGTATTTTAAACTATCTAAGGTTGGACGTGGGTGTCCAATGCTTAAATTGAACAATTTACTTGACTTCCTTAAAAAAGGTCAATATTGAGCGAATGTATGTGGATGACACACACGCACGATAATTTAAGCTGACCTGCAAACGTTTCTAATGTGGCTGTTGCTTCCCGCATTGCGCGGCTTGCAATTCCCCTAACGGATACACCACCGTCCTATGTCCATTGAGTTCAATGATCAATAAATGATTACTGCGATGGAGGATTTGTGTCCCTACTTATAAATACCAAAATTTAATATCAAAAAAGAAAAAGGTAATATTAATACTTTATCTAATTTTGATGACACGAACTTGCTCATGACATGCACTTAATAGAATAATCAAGTTAACGCAGCATCAATATAAATGAATAAAATTTTGTAATAAATACTTGGCTTAAGCGCCAAACTCTTGTTCATGTTACGCTTGCTGCATTACAATGTCTCTTCTTCATGAGGCAGTGGTACGAGCACATTTTGCAACAGTTAATAATCCTTAGTGTAAATACAGCCCTGATTAATGCAATCTCTTTAAGCTGAATTGATTAATGTCCGCCCGAGGACGGGCGCCGGCGCTGGGCATTGCTTTCGATGTACCATTCATTGATAGTTTTCCAGCTGTATTTCCAAAGCTTTAGACAAAAGTTTAAATTGAATCAATGTTTCACAAAACTTTACATTTTACACGTATATGAGTCCAGCAAGTCCAGATATGCAATAATAGAGATTTCGGTAACACATAACCATCCAACAGAAGTAACGATGGTATCGAATATTATGTCTCAATTTTTTGACATACATTTTACTTGTTTACTCGAGAAAATTGATTTCTCTTAGGTTATTTTTATAACATTTGCATTAATACCGAAGTTCACAAAATTAAAATAATTACAGAGCAACTTAAGAAGCAATTTTCGTTTATGAGACACGATCTAATGCGAACATAATTACTGTTCACAGCGGCGGATTAGATCAACTATTCTATGGTTTAATTAATAGGCTTGGATTTCTGGGAACGTGGAGTTTATGTTCTATCAGCTGCTGTTTTGTAGCTTGTAATATCGCTGCCGCAATTATTACACTAAAATTAGGTACAGGCTCAAGTTTGCAAGGTGTTATTACTGATTTATTACCTTATTGTTATTATCTATTTGATATAATAGTCTAGTGGTTTGGTTCTCACATAGGCTCCAAATTTTTTAATATCATGTATGTTTTTAAAATGTGTGTAAATGAGTTATTATTTCTCACTTACGTCGACATCGTCGTCGTCGTCGTTTGACATAAAAGAAGGATTCAGAAAAATCATAGCATCGACTCGTGGTTGGCGCCACGCATTGGCCTGTCGACGCACTTCAACTTTAACGATGTGTGTACTCAAATTTAAATTATTTCTTACGCTAGGGCCGTGAGCCACACACGTTTCAAATTAAATAGGCATAAAATTGACACAAGCCGCCGCGCGCCGACGGTCAGTAGAGCTTATTATAATAGAATTTGATCAGTATTGGTATTGTACATTCTATTATAATTTTTGCTTAACATTTTTAGTTGGCCGTAAAATAACACCATGCTCGAATAAATTATATACCTACGTACATATAATATATATAAACATGAGTTATTTGAATCAGTATTTCTTGTATCAGAAGCTTTCTATATCTAATTAAGGGAATGAGCTTACGCTGGCTTCCTTTAATATCCAAATTGGAAATATTGATATGATTTGATTATGTTGACATAGAAAAAGTGCCTAATAAATATGTGAATGTGGGCGTTAATATTTTTAGAAAACATTTGGAAGACGACTGCGGGGTCAACAATCATTATAGAATAATCAAAGAATAACTTCTGATAAAGGACTTCTTTTTATTTCTAGAATTACGTCATTGGTTGAAGGGCCTTTGGTTAAATCTTAAAGAGTAGGTGTATGCATAGGGTACGTAATGTTTTACTTTAATTTTGTCAAACCTGAAAAGTATCTGGAAAAGTTTTGGTTCTATATTATTATACGGAGTCTGGCCCCGAGCCTACCTGCTTAGCGATTCCGCCGACAGGCCGAGGTCGTTCGCCAATTGATTGAGATTTAAAAGTAAACTGCGCTAACGAACTTAGGTGTTTTATTTAACGTCTTCGCCTGAATATCAGTAATTACATTAGAATGGTGACCATGGTTCAGATATTTAAAATTATAAATATTTATGAAGATGGAAAACGTCGACTTATTTCCTATTACACTATTTCTGACTGTGTTTGCATACAACTTCTTTTGCAGCATTAATATATACATATAATCCGAGTTGTGGCGAAATATACGTCAGCCCATAGACACAACTTTTTTAAGGTTAGACCTGTTTGTCTCACTGCAACCCAGAAACGCTCGTTTACTACTCGGATAAGGCAAACCAAAATGATTCAGAACTCTGCATTCTTGTGGCAAACGCTTAAATTCATTACGATGCACTCCCGATAACTGCTTTAGTTAGTTAACTCAAACAAATAACTACGTTAGATAAGTTTCTTCCTTTGTATGCAGGATTGTGGTTCTAGTTAATGCATCAACTTTGCTTTTAACTTGATACCTAAGGCAGAATGTCATCTCTCGAAATGTACTCCATTAGAGGAGGTTCTATGCTTGGTTGTATGTATTATCTGTATGTATTTTTATTGTTTTCTATGTAACCATCTAATTACTAACTTACTGCAATATTGTCTGAGGTTGAGTACGAGTATGAGGGTTGCAGAGGTTACTTAAAATTAGGTGGCTATATGATCGATTACTACGAGTACTTCTTCTCTATAAAAATAATAATATATCTGATGAAGGGCTGAGGCGCTTCAGACCAACCGTAAAAAACTAGTAAATGTGTAGAGTTATAGTCGAAATTTTTTTATGTTGGCTCGTTGCCAACGCCATGTATTTTCTTCAAGTTTGAGAATCGCAGTCGCATTGAGGAACTCTCAAAACGTTTGCAACATAATGATGTCCGTATTTCGTATCCAGCGGTCTACTCACTTAAATTTCTATTTGCTTTGATGCAAGTGTTTGTAAAGGGAGTCCACGTTCCGATAAATTCCCTCCTCATACTTAGCAAACTGTGCTCGAAGCCCAAGAGAAAAGATAATAACTATATTTGATGACGTACTGCAGAATTCAGGGCTTGGCACAAACATGTCGGTTGGCCATTTAGAGGTTAGGTTGACAAATAATGACAAAATAAATTATTTTTGTTGCTTTTCATTATATACTCGTATTAATAACGTGTAAGCTACAATTGAAGTATATGCGAGTGAGCACACGAGTATGTGAAACTTAATGTAATATATAAACCTGTCGCAAAGGCTGACTCCTTTTATGCGTTAGTACAATGAAGCTGAACAGTCGACGTTAGAAAAATGTTTGGTTTTAGTGTGTGTTGACACGGAAATGCGCTTCCCGTGTAAAGTAAGCGAGGAAAACACAAAGGTCTCGCCCACGAGCTGCTAGAAGAAACGCTCTTTATAAATTACGTTTCTTGTTGCGTGAAAAATAAACATTTACCATTTTTCGTCTTATTTAGTGACCTTGTACAATTACTAATGAGACGTTGTGAGAAATACTCTATACATGTAAAAAAATTCCATTCATTTCATTCAATTTTAATTATCTACATTATCGTTTAAATGACTAAGTACATAGAAATTTATATTTTAGACTTTTTCATGGATTTGTAAATATTTTACAGCATTTTTAAAATTTGAATATTAATTTTTAAAAGATATTAGATATTTTGTCTCGATATTTCTGCAATAGGAGATAGTGTCTACGAGCGACGTGAGAATTATCTCTCAACGGTATGTTGTGTAGAAATAACCGTATCTATGCCATGGAATATAATAATAGAGTGACTTTTACAGATATTAAGTAAAAGTGGAGTATGAATTTCTAACATACTCATAACTGTGCTCCACGTGAGCTTCAGGCCAGGGGCCCACAATATAAATAGTGATCTCGTAAGAAGCCGGTTGTATCAATTTCCTCAGTTAATATCCTCCATAGCAACGGTCGTTAAATTATATTTTTATGAGGAAGATAAAGCACTTATTTAGCGTTCCCTCGCCCCGGCCTTGTTACATACGAGTACGAGTATCGCCGCTGAGCTACACACAAGTGGAGGCGCATGAAGATGGTCTTTAGTTCTTAAAATATTATTCAGTATTACGAAAGCAGAATAGGAATATACTCATGCTGTTATCTTTTTAAAGAAGTTTTTTAGGTTTAGTTCTTTAAGGACGCCAAAACTGGTGAAAATAAAAATTCCCATTGATTAATTAAGTACGAAAATTATTTATAACTATTTTGATTCGATGGCCATACCGTAAAATAATAATATGATATGATAAGTACTTAAAGTTGTTTATAATTGATATTAACTGTGATTGAGTTGAGCTAAATTTTAAAATTTTAGTTTGAAAATTAATTTGCGCTGCTTGTAATGTGAATATTGTTTGTACTGAAATAAACACATATTTATTATATTGCCGTGCCGCGTTCTACACTTTTGTGATCACACCAAGGATACTAGGTGTTGTGCACATGTCATTAATGTTATTAATATCACGACCAAAGAGTTGAATCATTAATTAAACATCAAATAATCAAATCTATGTGAAATCGCAATATCAACACCGCTGTTATAATATTTCAATGTTATATCTCTCGTCTCGACTCTGCAGCAGCCAATATACGTAGTTCCTGGAAACATTCCCGCCGGGAAGGCAACGTTTTGTTCAGCGAAAGCGAACTTTATAAAAATGACTTCTTTAATATCCGTCTGAAGAAAGATAGACTTAAACTTTTTGATTCTTTTTGTAATATCGGTACCATGATCTGTATAAACTTTTGTTATTTTTATCAGAAATTTTTACGTTATAGCACGTTCAACTTGAACCGTACTCTGTCACGTTTTTTGAATCTTCTAATATGCCCGGATTTTCTAGTCACCCATCACGATTATAAAGATAATTAATTATATTAAGTTGATAGCTTAGTGTTTGAACCGCAACATACTCGTAAGTGACATGATTTATCAATTTCATGTATGTATTATTAATTAACAATACTTCCGGTGCAAAACAAACATTGTGCCGACACCTGCACGCCTCACCAATAAGGCTGCTAATATTGCCTTAGGATTGACAAGCAGTGTCACGCTTTTAAACTGAGTTGAGGGATAAAACTGATACAATGAAGTTATAAACAAAATATGTACACTAAAGTTGTAACAAAATAACGAGTTACATTTGAAAAGCTCTTGTCTACGCACTTACAGTCGAGAAGCGCGACGCGTCGGTGTCAGGGCGCAATTAACAACCTCTTCACTTTCGTTCATTCACGAGCTATAATTGCTAAGAACGCGGAAAAATTGTGTGAATGTTTAATTGTATTTTATTTATTTACATCAACAGCCAATACATTAATATTACAAAAAGGTACGCGTAGGTATATCACGAAATATGAGGTCAATAAAAGCTTTCGATACAGGTAGACGTTATTTTAGGTAGAGGCATTTTCATTTGCATTTATTCTACTTTTCTTAACTTTGTACCAAAGAAAGATGTACCGAATATATCATATTTATTAATTGGTTGTCTTCGCTCCAGGGGCCTCAGGTGTTTCTTTAATTATCTCATAAACTCTGCTCCCAACTGTTAACGAGCTTCCATTACGCGCAGCCACTCACTCCCGTGCGTCGCAAGCCGGATTTCTAATTTTAATTAATTAAATTAATGTACGCAAAATGACGTTTCGTAATTGTAAGTATTGGACCAAGTGTCATTAAACTGATGAAACCCAGTTATTAAATGTATTTGGAAGGCAAGATCTTCGGTTGCTAACAAGCGAACAATAGTCGATGGTCGTACAGGATCCTTACCTAATACTGTTGTAGCTGACTTAAAGTTTTCTATTACCTCTGAAAGAGATAGACGGTTGCTTCTTTCATTTCATTCACTCCTTTCATTTCTTTCAAGTTATTGGCAAACTAGCGCAACTATTTCGTAAAGTTGAAATTACTTTGCTAATAATATATTGACTACTATATTGATAGACTTTCTGTACAAATTGCTCACGAGTATTTGAAATAACAATAAACAAAAATCTATCACAGGTTTGGAACACAAATCTATTTATTCGCGTTAAAATATTCTTACTGAATGCGTCGAGAGCATACTGCATACATTAAAATCTAACCACAAGTTTCTTAATTTAATACAATAATACTAATAATTTACCAACTAACAAACAAATCCCAAATAGTATAATAATCATTATTGTACATGCGAGCAAGCGAGCACATTTACAGCTGACAACTCCATTATGTCAAAATTAATTCTAGTCTAATATGCTATCTTCAAAGAACCGTTCTACGAAGGCTTCTATAGAAACTAAATTTTGTATAGAATCCGAGTGTCAAATAACTGATTCTAACTCGACAAGGGAGTTAAGAGGACTAGGAGAGTGCGATGAACCTGCAATTGAAAGATATTTCAAAACAAAAATTTCCTATTCATTAGTAATATAATGTATTAGTTGTAGATACGTCGTTGTATAAACATTACAAACGGTTACGCACCACACGGCTATTTTAAGCACTTTGTTGCATATTTCTTCCACTCGGTATATTTGAAAAGTGGGTTAATCCCTAGTGACTAATTGAAACTCCGATTGGTAGGCAGAGTTACGAATCCCTAGCAGGAACTGAAGTACTAAATTTAACCACTAAACTGATTATCGTAGAATAAATTGTAGCATTAAAAAAAACAAAAAATTAAGCCAAAAAATTGTCCTTAAAATAAGTTTTCACTTAATATATTTGCAAATAAAAGAAGTGAGATCTTCATGTGACTTGATAAATTCAAATTCAAATTCAAAATTTTTTATTCATCATAAGGTACAAGTATACACTGGATGAACGTCAAATAATTCGG
>DWQK01002266.1:0-13514 GCA_018231225.1 Noctuana stator | reverse complement strand
AGCTAATTTGAACAAGCGCGCGCTTGCCATTCTGAATCGAATTCGAGACAAATTGACCGGGAGAGACTTTCCGCAGATAGAAGCTGTTGTGAGCGTCCCCAAGCAGGTGGACTTGCTGATAAAGATTGCGACGAATAACGAGAACCTTTGTCAGTGCTACGTGGGATGGTGTCCTTTTTGGTGATAACTTCTAACCAAGTTAACAAAAGTGATAAGTACTGGCTAAAATGTACTTTCGTCAATAATACGTGTCTTCTGGAAGTCTTATAAAAATTTTAAAATTCTCACATCAATATTTTCATCATAACATTTTCTTTTAAACTGATTATCTTTGCATATGAAAAGTGGAGTGTTGTTGTGGTGTTGTTGCCGAAGCTATATCTTTAAAATAATTAAAAATTGTAAAAGTGTAATCATAAACATAATATATATATAAAATTGTTCGGGTATAACTCGTGTCCTAAGCTTTGTATTGGCTGCACTGTGGCCGCATTGCAAGACTAGACTGGTAAGTGTATTTGTATTTTATTTATTGATATGCTAAGTGTACTAAAAATATAACGTTAAGATGAGTAAATGCAATTCTTTATTTTTCTCACCTATTTTATTGTCAATTCATATATTAATGATACGATAGTATATAGAAGGAATTGTCTTGAACTGTTGCTGTAAAGTAGCTGTAATAATGCCTCCTAAATACTTGTCGGGAAGTCTTTTTTATTTTTAATTTTGTTGGACATTGGATGGATTACAGACTTCATAAAGATGGTTCTTGAAACGATAGATAAGGCTTCACAGATGGATAAGATTTAATGGAGATGGCGCATACACACTATATAACTTTATCAATTGATAAATGCAATCATTATCATCGATATAGATAACTGATAGTGTTGAAAACGTATTCTTTAATCGTAATAATGTTATCAGATCTATTTAACTAATACATACCTAAATTATTTAAAAGCCAAAACGCATTGCATATTTACGATACCTATGTAGTTACGGGTAAAAAAAAATAAACTTGCACAAGTCGCCTTGGTTTGTCTCTGGTCTGTTTTTATTTAGCACAAATTATAAAGTCACAAAACATCAAACTAAGAAGATCTATAGCTCCCACAAGAATTCACCAGAACTCCCAACAATTGAGATGTCCACATTTGATTACATTATTGCTTAAATTGGAATGGGAAGCGCGGTGGCGCGGTACCACTGAGTCAGTTAATAAAGATCTCCTCTTTCGTAAATAGTAAACAAACTTAAGTTACCCTCAGTCCACACAACGTTCAATACAAAATGTTGAAATACCTAAATAAATACTCAGTATAACAAATTGAGATAAATAATTTGTATTTGCTTAATACCTACCAAGTGCAAACATAGTTTACCTGACTATACTTAAACGCAAGGCCGCTTGTGTTCATGACTGTGTACAACTAATAAGTGAAAGTAATAAAATTGAAGTTTATAGACATACCTACTTATTACTATTTTTATCTTGTGTTTTCATACTTATTTGCAGTTTTTGTTACTGAGGTGACAGAATATGTGTAGTTTTATTGAAACAGAAATTTACTAAAACCTACCTAGGAACCTACTATTCAGAATTTAAGTTACTTACCTATCTAATTCCTGGTATGTTTAATAAGCATTATCTTATATCTTATATTATTATATCGATATAAGAATAAGGGGATTCCCCTTCATGAACAAAATGCTGTTTAGTGTAATCAATAGTGTCATGGTCTGCAGACCTGTCACGATGGCACAGTAAATACTTATTTTAGTTATTAAATTTCTTTAATCTTATTTCAGCATTTTTTTAAAAGCCTTTCGCATAAATTAAACTTATATCTTTAAATTTGAAAAATCGACACGACACTTTTGAATTTTCTTTATTCCACAGTTCGCTTCACAACATTGGTCCTCCCGATTTAAAATTAGACTTTTGCAATCACACTATCCTTTTTATAACTGACAAACGACAGCGGATGTAGCTTTGATAATTTGGTTACTAGCACTTTTTCCATCGTCGGTTTGCTTAGGAAAATATCAATATCACCATCCGATGCACAAAACTCGGTCAGGGTCTGCCGGCAGACGCCGCAGGGCGCCGTGAACGAAGCTCTCTGGTGGGCCACCACAGCTAACCTTTTAACTTTCAAATAACCATCACAAACTGCTTTGCAGATCGCCGTTCGTTCCGCGCATATTGCTGGCGTAAAAGCTGCATTCTCTATGTTGCATCCAGTGTAAACTTTAGAATCATCTTCGGTCTGAAGCGCAGCGCCGACTGCAAAATTTGAGTATGGGCAATACGCCTTCTTTCGGGTTTTTACTGCTTCCCGTATTAAGTTTTTCACTTGTTCACCTGTTGAAACAATAATTCAAGTGGTTACTCTTTGGTATAAGGAGCTGTAATCTAATGCTAATTAAGTGATAACATGACTTTCTCTTCTGATCGAAACGTTATTAAGTAATTGTACTTATAAACGTTTTCAAGGTAAACACTGCGTCGGAGTCGAACGTCGATAACGCTTTTTAGTGTTTAGTATTTCACAAAGAGACTTATTTTGTAGTATTACGCTTCTAGGCTTGATATTATTGATAGCCTCTATACCTAAGTATCATTTGAAGAATGCAGAGCATGCTACAAAAATTTTCGCACTGTGATTAATGAACGCAATTATTTATTTCTAATACTATTCATAAGTAGGTCATGTCATAGCGTAGTGCAAAAATAGACTACATTATTTCAAGAGTAAGTGTTAGCTTTGATAAATTACGCTCAATCCAACAGGTGCGTTAGGATAGGGAATGGATAATTAATGTATTCATACTAAAATAGGCAATGTAATTTTATTGGTATTTTGGTACTTACTCAGTGATTCGAACTCGACAACATCTGATACATCCATTTCCGCGCGAATGTATCGTAACTTGTGCGTCTGAGAAGCGGCGTCCAACGCTCCGTGCGGTCACCGGCCAACTGATTAAGGCTAATCATTAATCAGATACTGTGTCCATAACTGAATGTCCCCTGTGACCAATACCTACTATATTTCGAAAATTGTAGATACAAACAATGCAGTTTTTATCATTAAATGGTTCGCGAGTATCTGTATAAAAAAATCTGCCGGTACTTAATAGCCATATCAGTTACGGTGCAGGTTCCTTACCAGATAGGAGCGCCATAACAAATAAATTTTTGTTACCCTTATGTGAAGAAGTGTCCTAGGTTCGATTCCCGACGGGGCAGAAATTTAAATGATGAATTTAAATTTATCTTCCTGGAATAGACAGTATCATGGTCACATAGGTACACCACCTATGTGTCCATGATACTGTCTTTGTATGTGTCTATGATACAGGGAATTCTACTACAGGGCTGTAAATGTGAGGCATTATTTATTTACTTTGTTATTTAATTAAGTAATCTCAATTAGTTTCTTCAATATACAAACTTATTTGATACCGATGATGCCAACACAATGCCAGTCTACGAATGCCCGATCGGGTATGGCGGCTTGAAACGATTTTGTACCTATTTGTAATAACAAAACCGTTATTTAGAATTCATACATTATAATTATTCACATCTATTGAGCTGGAAATATAAGGATTTTTATAAACGATGTCATCTAACTAATAATACAAGCATAGGTATCGTAGATCGCCGAGATAGATATTTATAAATGTTGCGTGGTATGTTAAATGTTTAAATATATCAAAATTATTAAAGCCAAATTCATGGGCCAATGCGTGGGTTATCTATTTGCTACGAGGATGCATATTTCATTTCTTTTGGCTTTACCTTACAGTCACTTAAGATGACTTACTTTAAAAAAGTATTATGTAGGTATTTATTGTTTAGTTATGTGATTGTACCTAAACTATCTAGTTATGTACTCTTGTTATATTTTGGGGCGACAATCGACATTTTTAATGTTTGTTATGTATTTTATTTTTTATAAATATATTATTTAATATACCTATAAGTACCAGTTAAAAAATTTAATTTCGTCAATTTACCTAACAATAAGATAGAAATGCCGGTTTTTCGGAATACATATTATAGGTATAACAGCGTGAAATTCGGGGCTAGTAATAAATCAAAATTATGAGTCATTACTCAAATTCATATTGAAATGCACCTTCACGTGCACATGCACGTGACATGCCCATGTTCCTACACAATTTTAACAAAATAATGTATAGTAATAGAATAAACATAAAAAATACACAAGACTCATTTTTGATTTTACAGTAATTTAACAAGATAGACACCTCGCCTACTCGGAGACTCAGATTCGACAGCCGGGAAAACTATTATGAGAACTTCTATAAAAACGAAAATAAAATTAGGGGCCAACTATTTACATAACTAAATAACCTTGGCATCTGACTAAAACCGAGTAAACCCTCAAGGAGAAAGTCGATAGGTGGTTCCAAAAGTATGCCTTAGCCCCTACAATTGCTAATCAACCATAACATCATAAAAAGATCTTAAAAATAAAAATAAGTTTATGAAATAATAAGTGTATATTCTACATTAAATAAAATTTATTTCTTTTTAAGACTATCACGTGAGAGTTATGTTAACACAGCTCTAGGTTATGCCCAACTGACCCGTAGTTATTAGGTATTTGTACATACTAAATTAACTTGTTATATTTTTAATTTATATTGTTATTTGTAACCTTAAGGTCGTGGTCAAGACTGTATTGTTATTGTTATTAATAATAAATAAATAACAAACTAGGAATATACTTAACTTGATGACTTATTGATATAGATAGAGCACTGAATTATTACAAATGAAAAGAAAATCTAATTTTACTGATTTTTTTATTTATTGATTACAAAATAGCAGTACTAATGTACAAATATGTAAGTATCACAAGATACAAATCACATTACTATAATATCCCATATAGTATTTAATGTTAAATTCCAGAATTAAATTAAATTCAGTAACAAGAAACACATAGGTAACATTTACGAGTAGGTATATATACATGCGTCATCATAACTACGTAAACTACAATGTCCAACTAATTCCTGCACACGCAAGCAGCTCATAAAATGCAACTGATACAACTACAATCAATTAAACTTCTACAAAATGGAGCTCCTAAATGGAGTGTTAAAAATGTTATTTCAGGGTGCAACGATTATTCTTGGGATTTAATGGCACAAAGAACGAGAGTCATACATGCAACTTAGCAGTCTCGGCGACAGTCATACAAATGGTGAAAACAAGAATTAGTGATATAAGAAAATGTCAGACTGCATGAAGTAGTTGTTGGCGAGACAAAATAGTTAAACCAGGAACTGTCACTTTATTATAATGCATAATCATAACGTGTGAGGAACTGTCACATAACTATAATGTGCTACTTTTACATGCCTCGAAAATGAAAATTAAATAGAAATGACAAATAATGCTAGGTAGTAACAGTAGGTATAATCGAGAGCAATAAATACCCAAAATGAAATTTTATAATGTGTTAAACATAACAGAAACTATAGATTGGAAATCCTGATAGCTAAATTGTTTATTAATAAGTCATAATAACCAAACCTCAGATATCTAGACTAAAACTATTATCAACACGTTAGTTTCGAGGAAATCAAAAGCATATTAAAACAATATCACGTAGCTGTACAATTACTAAGACGTTATAATGTAACATAGCAATACATATCGCTACATAGTATAAAACAAAGTCGCTTTCTCCGTCCCTATATCCCTATGTATGCTTAAATCTTTAAAACTACGCAACAGATTTTGATGCGGTTTTTTTAAAAGATAGAGTGATTGAAGAGGAAAGTTTATATGTATAAGAGTTCACATGTTTTCTGTAGTGTATTGCACCCGTGCGAAGCCGGGGCGGGTCGCTAGTAGGTATACTATAATTCACAAATGATACTTTTTTTATCAACATGTCTACCAGAACGGACACCAACCAACGTAACATTGACAGAGATTCTCATTACTGGTCGCTTGTTGGATCAGCAAGTCTACTTGCTTAGGAACTGAAACGCTTGTGTCTTCAATATAGGTGAAGTCTCGACCAGTCAACTTGTCTCGGACTCTGTTAACGATGGCTAAAGCACGCTTGTTGAGGTTCGTCTCAGCCGGCTGGTCCAATGGCTCATTGATGGCCGCTCGACTTTTGCTCGGTTGAGGTGATGCAGCGTCAGACGAAGAACAGCCTTCTGCTTCGTTGCGAGACCTTCTTCCAGCGTCGATGAGCCTCCAATTTAGTAACGGATCATAAACAAATGCTTCGAGGACGGCCATTACACTGTCTTTGTGGCGATGCAGGACCTCCATGACAGACTCACAGGTGCGGCGGTACGTTCCTTCTATGCCCGTTACCTGAGAATCATATTGGAAATTAGGATAATAAACTTGCTTATCACTCTTTCCATATACCATATATTATACTGAATCTATTTAAATAGTATCAATGAAACTCACCTCCATAGCGTTAATCAACATTCTGGTTAGCCTGAAGGGTATCTTTTCAGGGAATTTGTCTCTCGTCACGGCGACTTCGAAGCAATCACCAAAATCGATATGCAGCAGTTTCCCAGTAACTCTATCCAACATGATGTTGGAAGGGTGTCGATCCCCGAGCCCTAGGATATACCCGACCATGCTCATGACTGCAAGCGAACGGGTGTAGTTCGTTCTACGTTCAAACCATACTTCGGACGATGGACTCTTAAGCCAAAGTAATTTGGCGAGATCGTCCCCAGCTGTGTGCTCTAGAGCGTGCTCAAAAACTTCCACCTGATAAAAAAATTATAAATTGAAAGTCAATTGTTGTGTCGAGTGCTTCGGCGGGCACGTTAAGCCGTCGGAACCGGTTGTCATCGATAGATAACACTCGTTAAACCTAGAGGCCTTTTGGGCGGTTTGACAACATCCGATAGGGGTTGGCCACTAACCCCTATCCGCATTGGAGCAGCGTGGTAGACTATGCTCCAGACCTTCCTCGGTTGTGAGAGACCCGTACCCAGCAGTACATAAAAAGGGCTGAAGGCATAAAGTGATTCCAAATTTTTTTTCAATTTGTCATAATTAGAATAGCTTAGATGCCTTTTTCTAGACACGAATTTCGATTTTTATTTACTTCTATTTCCAAAAAACGATCTTACCTTTTGCATAAGCATTAACTTTTCCAAGTCTGAAGCCATCCGTTGCATAATCTTCTGCTCAATATTGATGATTATCTTCCGTTTGTCTCTATAGTCTTTTATCAGCGAATGCAGTGTATCGCAGTGAGGCACCCAGCCAATCAACCCAGAGTTTGTGGAAAGTGGTATAACAGCATATCTTTGTATGGCCAAATCGCGCCTGAACGTGTCGGGGTCGGCTTGCAGCAGGGTGTTGACGAGACCGAAAAGTTGCATCACTCTCTCGTCTTGTCGAAGGTCTTCGTGACCTTTCAATAGGAACATGTAGTCTTTGCCGTTAGATCCTCGGATGCAAAGCCTCCGTGGTCGTTGCTTAGATATAATGACCTGATGAAAAATAAAATATTTCTTTTACTTTGCATTTTACATTTGAAAAAATTGCTTAAGTGTCTTATGTATGTCACATATACTAATTCATTCTTAGATTCCATTATCCTAATATTTTTTAATAATAATAACGCTTCACACTCACAGCCCCACACTAGGAGTCCCTGTGTCGTGGGCGCCATGGACACACACAAAGACAAAAACACAACACCCAGACCAAGAATAGAAATCTAAATTCATCATTTAAATTACTGCCCTGCCGGGGATCGAACCCGGGACCCTTTGAATGGCGGAATGGCGTGGTAACCACTACACCACATGGGTAGTCTTTAATTATGTCTATCAAGAACAACAATTTAAGGGTTATCAGGTCCTCAATAGATGAGTTCATATTCATTGTATTTTAAAATACTAACTTTTCACACTCATAGCCCTATACTGCATTGTACGTGTGAGTAACTTAGACACACACAATAACAATTACACAAACAAAACATAAACCTTAATTCAACATTAACCATGTACCCTCTAGGAATCAAACCCAGGACCCTTCAAATGGTCAGCGTGAAACTTCGCTATTGTAAAAATAAGTTAACCTGAAGACTGCTCTGAATATGCGCGATTCGTATCAAATCCTGATCAGGTACGTAAGAGCCCGGCACGGCCAGCTCCAGGTCGCGGCAGTTGAGCAGGCGCGGGCTCACGTACTGCAGCTCCAGCGACGTGAGCTGGTGCAGCTGCCGGCTGATCCGCCGGAACACCGTGTAGTACAGGTCCCACGCT
Organism: Noctuana stator; assembly: GCA_018231225.1. NCBI lineage: Eukaryota > Metazoa > Arthropoda > Insecta > Lepidoptera > Hesperiidae > Noctuana > Noctuana stator. The sequence goes on along the minus strand of DWQK01002266.1, from coordinate 5,195 downwards.
TTGTTCAGGTCGCTCACTAGGCCTGTCTCCTGGTTCAATAAATAAACTCCTTATTGTCAGTACATCAACATCAGAAACATCGCCGTCATTATAACTTGCTTGAAGCTACTGACTTCTATTTGAGGCGACAATAATCTTCGTGAAGTAATGTTGGAACGACCATATTTAGAACTTCTGACGTTTCAGGACGTTGGTGTTTATTATTTATTAATATTTACAGTGAACTTTTAAAATCACGTGGTCTGCACGTTCATTGACTAAATAGGACACAAACTGATGTTTATATAAAAGACGTCATAACAAGTCATTGCAGCGCAGGGTCATGTTGGTGAAATAGTAATGAAGAAATGATCATGTTTAGATAGTTTACTGTTAAAGATAAAAACTAAACCGTCCAGTTTTAGATAATAGAAAAATGGTACCTTGAATTTATTACAATATTCTTGCGCTTCGTTTAGTTCCCTCCCGTACGCGTGGCTGAATGAAATCTCCTTCATAGTAGTTGGCCCTCTCTCCAGCATAGCGTGTAATGGTTCTAGAGATTTAATCATAGCTTTCACGTCATGATCACTGAAGTACAATCTAGAAGCTTCTTCCAACGCTTCATGCCATTGTTCGTGCCAGAGGATGGCAACCCTGATGAGCTCCTCCGATATCATGGCGGCTTGGTTCACAAGTTTACTGGAATGTGTACACATAGACTTAAGGATCTGATTTGCAGCATTCTTCCGATCCACAAAAGAGGATTTTGAAGCCACTGTCAGGGGGTAAACGAGAGCTTGTGGGTGCGACTTTCCGATGTCTATTAGAAGCGAATGAATCAATCTACCAACCAAAGCTCTGGGCGTGTCAATTCTGGCTATCAATTGTGGAATTACTTGAAGCCACACATTAATTTCTATCGTTCTTATTCCTTCTACGAGCGCCTCGTGAACTGCGGGGTGATGTCCGTAGTCGAACCACAGAGTCAAAAGTCTGAGTGTGTCTTGGAGAGAACTACCGTGAGATAAATTGATAGACTTGAAGAATCCTTCGACAGCAGGCACAGTGTGCTGTTGGATGTACTCTGGTACTGATTTGGAATCACCAGAATTGCCGGCACCCGTGGCGTCGGCTTCTTGATGTTTATAGAAAAGAACCGTTTCAAAGTTCATGTAGGCCCACGCATGCCAAGCTTTATACCAGTCAGACGAGAGATTAGTGGCCACTAAATAGTTGTGTAAGATGTCTGGAATCGACAACTTGTTAATGCCAAGCAAAGCTTCACACCACGCCCCTAATTTCAGATGACATCGAGCCAATAGTCGACAGTGCTCTGCATCGCCCGTCTCGACCTCATTCACATATCGTTGTAATTGGTCATATGCCAACTGTCTGTCGCCGGCCACCCACAAATGTTTGGCATATGCGAGTGTTAATCGGGGTTCGTGTGCAGGAAGTGGTAAATCTTTGTTTTTGCTGGGGTCTGTTCCCAGTAACATAACTAGAGTCCTATGGGCTTGACGAGGCGCTCCGCTTTTTCTGCAAAGAGACGCGAACTTCAGCCACGTGGCCATGTCTTCTTGCGGTGTTAGAACCAAGCTGCGCACTTGAAGAATCCTGCGCCAATCTTCGACTAATCTCTGACCGCCCTGAAGCCGGGTCCACCAGGCCTGACGTATCGATTCCCTTCTTTCACTTACGAGCTTGTACGTTACAACTTCTTCCAACTCGGCCAGTAGCTGAGCGTTAACTAAAGCTCCGTAAGCTCTTTGGTAACTTTCACCAGCAACTGCTGTAAGTTCGCAATCTAATAGAGACCTTGCTTGATCGATATGCAATTTAGAAGTGCTGTAATCACTGTTGTGGATGCTCAACACGGCTCTATAGAATGCTCCGTCTTGAGTGTTGTCGGGAAGAAAGTTTACATAGTTAGCCATCGATTCCCATTCATTTAGACCCCAAGCGGCGGCGGCTGCCAATCTTGCAGATTTAAACTTATCGTCATCGCTCAAATTCGTCCAGTGTTTGGAGACAGTACTATACAAAGTTGACCATTCGCCCAAAGCTTCGAAACATCTTAACGCCCCAAGGTATGCATCCATATGATTAGAGTCTTCTGATAGTTTTTCCTCATACAAATTAAGAGCTTTTTCCCAGCTGTGTAGTTTTTCATACCACCGAATCTGAACCTTGAGACTGGTGTCTCCTGCCTCTCGTTGTGCCATTACTCTTTCAAGCAATCCTTCAGCTGCTTCTTTTTGTTGCAATTTATTATTGATATGTATTAGAGCTTCTACGACTTGGGAAGTAGCACCGCTGCGGAATTCTACCTCCTGAAATTATAGCAATTGTTCTAAATTGATTCTGTTAACGGTTATTTATTTAACAATTTGTGTATTTTTAAACTTGTTACAAACCTTATAGTGTAACGCTTTGGCGTACGCCCTGCAATGCATAGCCCTTTCTCCTAACAGTTGAGTAGATATAGGAAGGGCTCCACCCTCGCAATGTTCTAAAAACTCGGCCAAGTTCAGTACAGTATGGGCCAGTTCTGGTGCATCAGGAGCCGTGAGTGCTTGCTCGAGAGCATTAGAAAGTTCTGCTCTAGACGATTTATCCAGCTCCGTCCAACACGATACGAACGCGGCGTTGAATAGATCCCGTAGTAATTGCGAGTAGTTATGGGCGAGGGCTAGACACGCTCTGAAAAATAAGTTTGATATCGCTGCAATTTTTGCTACAAATAACTACAAACTGGTACCTATAGCAATAATAATGAATTTTGCTGAAAAGTTAATTTTACTGGTACAATCACATCGTCTTTTGCATGATTGTCGAGAAATAAGTTATAGAAATGCATTTATAATCGTAATTTATGAGAAAATCTAAAAGGATTTGAATGAAGACTGTAAAGTGTAAATATTTTAATGAGGTTCCTGAAAACGCATTGTCTTCCCGAATTCCCACAACACCTACGACTACTGACAGTGTGTGTTACTTTATCAAATATTGTAATTATGTAAAAGAAAATATATGTAGATACCTCAAAGCAGGGCTATGCGATTCCGTGAGAAGTCCAATGCTAAAACGTCGGAGCCACTCCAGCCAGTCGTCTTTGGATACACGGCTGCTTACAGTCCAAGCAACTTTGAGACTGTTAGCATTCACGTATAACTTGCGAATAGATTGTGACGTATCGCAAACTACAATACGAGCCTAAAATTAAAGTAATGATTAAAATTTCTTGTCATTTTATATCCAATGTCAAGGTAAAAGCAATACAAATACCAACCTCCTGATTATTATTCCTCGGTTTACGCCTTGAGCTTTGCAGGAAACCATCGACAGATAGCGTAGTAGATGACTGTAATTTTGTAACAAGAAACTCATAATTTTGATGCTGAATCCTATGTTTCACGATCACTTTTTGTACTAACGGGATGAAGTCCATGTATTTGCGGCCGAGTTGTACAATTAACGCGCACAATGTGTCCATAGCCGTTGTACGTAATGCGGAACATGTGTCCAAACTTCTTACAAGTGGGTGGATTATTCTTGAAACTAATTCACTGTAGTTCAAAGAATCTGACAAATAGTCCACCGTCTCCAGGGCAACTTTCGCCACAGAGATAGGACAGTCTGAAGCGTCGAATAACTTGACTATTGATGGAATCACCAAGTGCATATAATCGTCCAAATTGTCCTCGAATTTTTGTAAAGCGTAAAGAAGTTTTTCAGTAACAAACCGATCCTTACTCGTGTCGTGTGCCAAAACTCGTAGGATCTGTGGCATCAGTTGTGGTAGGTATACTTTGAATTCTGAGCCTAGTGCTACCGCGATATGTTCAACCAATAAAATAAGTGTCGGCTGCAAGGGGCTATTTGGAGTCCAAAATTCTTTGATAATATCGAATATTTTATCTAAATAGTTGCGAATGTGTTGCTTGACGATAGCGATTAATTTAGCCAACTGTGTAAAAAGAAACTCTCGGAAATTGTTACTGTCGGTGGAACGCGCGACATAAAGCAAACTTGGTGTTACGCGAGAGATATAAGGTACACATTTAATTCCGAGTGATTGAAAAATAAACGTTACAGCCTGCACCACGCTTGTATGATGTTGTTGAAGTGTGGGGTCTCGTAGGATGCGCATCAACGTCGATATAACGATCGCCGGGTAGTACTCATCGAGCACTGGCGATGACATGTTTACTAACATTTCACTTGTAGTCATATCAAAATTGTTTTCTTCTGCCTTGCTATCTGCTACAGGAACTAAACAAGAGTCAGGCTGTCCATCTTTTAATCCTCTTACTAATTTATGTTTATATGGATCTAGGGCTCCTAACAAACCTAAAACGCGGATCGTTTCTCGCCTATCTTTGGGAAGTTGTTCTGTCTTTAAGAAATTTAACAAAACATCCATGAGATTAGGGTATTCAGTGTAAGGTGTTACTACGTGTCCCGTAGCGCTAATAAGCTGTCCGAAAGCCCATAACGCTATACTTCTTTTGTCTGTAGCACTGGCATCAGATAACAATTCCAGTAAAATAGTTAAAAGCTCTGGCAAATATTTCTTCAGCCCAGTATTATCTCCATGAACATCAGCTAAATCCCCAACAGCCTTTAATACACTTATAACAACTCCGGGATTTAGATCAGATTCTTTGAGCTTCGGCACTAGAACATTAAGTATTGTTTCCATATATGGCCTTATTAGTTTTGGAGCATGTAAAATAAGGTTGTCTAACATTCTTGCGGCTTGTTCCTTGTTGCGACTCATTCCAGAATGTTCTAATTCTGTAAAAAATTGTATGAGAGTCATTCTTAGTCCTGGCATAATGTATGCAGGGTTGACAGTACTCAAACGACCAATAGTGCAGATAGCCAGCTCTCGTATTGCCATTTGTTCGTCGTTCATAGCTATGAAAAGATAAGTTAAGTTTTCGATCTGTGCTAAATGAGTATCGAAAACTGTTGTAAGAGATTGTAACACCCAAAATCTCACTTCATAATCAGGATCGGTTACTGCGACAACCAGCATTTTCCCCACAACTTCAGCAGTTAGCATTGTTAAAGTTCTTGAACTATTCATAGTTCGGATTGTTGCATCAGACAAAAGTTTTGCAGCCGTCTTTACAGCCTCCAGTCTGACTTCTTGTTGGTCACTTTGTAGAAAATGATCGGCGCATCGCCTGACAAATGTGAGCAAA
>DWQK01002265.1:0-13515 GCA_018231225.1 Noctuana stator | reverse complement strand
GCAGTAATATTTGCCGCACCTGTCACGTGCAGACGCTCGCGCTGTCTGTCCCCGGGTTTTGCATTACAATTGACGCTGACTTCAGCCTGTGAGCGAGATAAATCAGTAGGTACGAGAGGCAAACTGCGAGACGGAAATCACATCGTACACTGCTATAATAAATCACAACAATTCAAAACTTACCTATGTGTATTTTTACCAAATAAACTGGCCGTATGCATTTAGTGATTCAACAGCCTTTTAGACATCCACTGATGGACATGGTGCTTCCCGAATTATCTTGCCGGTCATGTTCAGGTTTCCTTACATGCCACCTTCTTCTTGAAGTCATTAGTTCATCGTCGGAGAGCAACATATATGCTTACTAGTTGCCAGCCCTCGCAATTTCCCTACCGAGTCACATGCTGGTATACTTGAAGTTTTTAAAATACCTTTCATAAAACAGTAGATACTTAATTGATTTGTTTGTATAGATGTTTTAAAAATGTGAAAACATAAGCGTAAATGGTAGTGTTATTCGTACACACTAAAAAATACCTGCCTTCACGAATGGAACTTAAAAACTTTATTAACAACCCATTCTCTCAATATATGGAACACCCCGTCAATCATTAAATCCTCGTATCATGTATGAATGGTTCATTCCACGGTCCCAATTAGCGAGGAGATTATCAGCTCAGTGAGGAGGCAGCGACGAGTCGACGAGGCATCGGAAGTCGCGATGATGTGTCCGCCGGAGTGCCGAGACGTTCGCAATGTTTTAGATCACAGCGATGTAAGAAATGAAATGGAGGAGGTGGAACCACATTAACAACTTTGACACAAGACGCTGCTGTCTTGTGTCAAAGTGGAGCTGAAGTGCACTGCTTCGACGCATTCAAGATGAACTAGCCGAACATATAATTGAGTCAGAATATAATTTTAATAACCACATGAATGTACGTATTGTGTAGTAATCTATTATATGTGAATTGATGGATGTATTACTACCATGCCGATCCAACATTCGCAGGGTCTTGAGTTCGATTCTCATACATTTATTTACAGAATACTTTTTCTTTTCATTACCGTGAAGTATGACGCACTAGCGGTATACTAAACTTGGTCTTAAACTAGACGCAGTCGGGATGCTTCAATGCTAAGTCTCCATAATAATATATTTTACCGTACCAGTGTTCAGAGCATCAATTTAGTAAAAATGTCCAGTCCATTTAAAGGCGAACGTATCCTGGCTCCCGTTCTCGAACACAATGAGCGCGGGCCACCGTCACTCCTTAAACCTTTTCGCCTTATTTCACTAGCCTTCCTTTTGTTTCGAGGGCACTTCTTTATTTTCTTGTGCGATCTTATTATTTCGCTACCGTTGTCCGCATTACAACGTTCGTTTCGTTTTTGCTCACATTGCCACGGAGTCGAGAGCTGCCTTCGGAATGAAGTAATACAGCCGTGGACTCCTTGGCATTGTGTATTTGCGTGGCTTTTTGTTTTTCAACGCGACGTCAACTTTTTGCGGCGACCAGTTCTGACCTATGTGTGTTATGTGAAGACACCATTGTATATAGGGTATATAGTCGATTATGGTATTGATGGTAGCGTTCCAATTATGCGTGGCATGGCTAAAATGGGATATGGTCATCATTAATTTGTCACATTTTGTATGCGCACGTCTTCTCTGTTTAAAACTGTATAACAATATTGTACATGAACATCATAAAATATCTTTTAGTTAAGTATAGAATTTATCTTTTTTTAAATTAAGCATCCACTGTTTTTTCAAAGATGTAAACTGCTTCTTCTAAGCTCTACTGTAATAGTGTATAAATACAATCACATAAACTTGCAAACGCCCTATGTTAAACTATTTCTAACGCTGCGTTCCGTTTTCCACCAAATAAATATCCAGCAAGATTTTCATTACACTAAAGGAAGGGACAGGAAACAGTGGTGTCTACTTAAGGCTAACTGATATCTCCTTTTAGGGCGTGTGGAGTGTGAACTGCGTGTCTAAAGGCTAATTAACTGAAACATGCGCGGGCGCAGCGTAAATCAGAGCGAACGTGGCGCCCCCCAGTGCGACACAGAGTTGCTTTTAGTGCGAGATGTCGCTGTAATCTCGGGAATTCCAATTATATTCTGTTAATTAGATCGTTTCGCAGACGATTTGTTGGTTAACAGCAGCGCAGGCTCAGGTGGCTTCTTTGTGCGTATTTATAGAATTGTGCTTTTCGGTTTAGCTTATCAGGAGTTCAAGTTTTAATCTCTGTCGGTTTTTTTGGTGTGTGTTTTCTAACTCTGCTTTTTTCAGGTTCTCCCGAAACCGAAAACTGATAAGGCAGCTTAATAACTAGCTTAGGAACTTAAGGCACAAAATCTTGTACATTACTTCAAATTACTTTCACAATTACTTAAAATATTGATTGTTACTTTCTTTAGTTTTTTTTTTCAACGAGAACATACCGAAAAGCCTAACAATAAAAAAATTGAAATATATTAATTTCAGGAAATACATTTATGGTCTTTGGATAAGTATCGAACGCCAGGCAAAAATATTAAAGTTCAGAAATGAAAAATAAAAATATCGGATACATTTGCCCTAATGAGTACGTACCATGTTAACAATGGGCATACAAGGACGAGAGATATAAGAACAATACCTTCGAACAATATCCGAACCAGCAACTATAAGTGTAGTAGCTCTTTCATATGACAGTCGATAAGGTACAAAAAGAATTGCAGTCAACTGCATGCGAGACAATGTCTGCAGTTTTTTAGTGCATCGAACAATCGGTCCCGGGTTAGGAATTTATTGAGTCGTACTCAAAATAAACCACCAGAGCCCTGGGCCTTATCGTAGTGGCATAAGGGCGACATTGGCATGTTATTAGAATAGTGCAAGCTATGTAGGAGACACGAACCCGTCGCGCCAGTGGCTCAGGATTGATCTTACACATCAGCTGTCCGTCGTCTCCTGTAAAGGTTGATGCTAAATATAGTTGGAGCTGTAGTTTCTTTTATTAGTCTCTTTTTGTTACTTCAGTTTACTTAACGAATGACGACAATGAAACTGTAAAACATATAAAATTGAACATTAAATTTGTTTTATAGAAAGGGACTCTATCAATAGGAAGCATGTGGACGGATCTCTGGAGTGTTGTCTCGGAGTGAACCTTAGGAATCATATGAAGCCAGTAATCCTGTGACATAATCCATTACTTAATGTGGACTGCTGTACACTAATCAATTTGGTTTGGAGCTACTGCTCGATAAAATTCCAATCCTTTAAAAACAACAAAATTGACAAACAAACAGTAACGGTAAAGTAGAGATAAAGATGAGGTGTAATGTACAATGAAGCAGAAACAAGTCAAGTTAGGCATAGAGCGAAGGTAGACATGGAATCTAGGACAGTTATTTGACAAGCCTACTAATAAACATCTTCGCAAATAGAGTCGGAATAGTCTGGATCGCAGCAAATTGCCGTTCAGCCAAGTGTTAAGGGCCGGCCCGCCTTCACCAAAGGTCGAGGGTAATTAAGATCCCTCAAGCAATCAAACTCGACCCGCCTGTGATTGGCTGCATTCGGACCGCGAGATCAAACACGCCAAAAGGTTCTGTCAAATGGAATATTTTAGGGACCCGTTTGAAGTCCGCTCCAAAGCGCTTGTTTTTCGATGTTTCTGTTTGTTTTGGTAACGAAATGTCGACGTTTCATATAAATAGAATCGATACGTTCGTGTTGCTTCAAGCAGTGTTGTGTTTTGGTGGGAACGCGTAATATAAGTACGTTGTCATCTGCGAACGTTGCTAGGGATATATGGAAAGAAAAACGGGGGATAAACAGAGAGAATCCAGATGGTTTTTCCAAGTAGAGATCTACTTCGGATGTGTCTGTACCCGATTCATGCGTCCTAACATACTTTCGGAAATTTGTGGGGATAGTTGTGAAAGGTATCTAATGATATGACTTTTAAAAATATGTAATCATTTTTCTACTGATTGAAGGGCAAAGGAAACGCAACTGTTGAGAGTAGATACTCGTACCTACATCAACAAAAACATTTTATCTTACATACTTCTTAAACATATTTGTTTTTTGTTTTATTCATATGAAATAAGTTTTTAATAACAAATAAAATAAAATTAGAAAAATGTAATACGTTCAAAACGTACGGTAAGTAAAAGCGTAGACTATATAACATCGCAGAAAGATCCGATACACTTAAGACGGATGGCGTCATCCAGGGCCGTCTTGGGGAGGTGTAAACAACCCTTTAAAATAGTGTGCCATTAGGGGTGGAAGGGACCACCCGACTAAATATCTTTTAGTATCTGCAAAACGTCTAATTCAGCGGAGGCTTTGATGTCTCGGCTTCGAGGGCAATGGAGTCACGTCTCGAATATTCGGTAGTGTACGAAACAACGATCGAACTAATTGAACGGACTGCTAACAATTTGAATCTAATACTGACGGGGAATTCGATTTTAGATAGGTACGTGGGTTACACTGAATGTTTTGAATAGCTATATCATAGAATATAACTATTTGTATATTATGTGAAGTTGTGTAAATAGGTAATATTTACAGGTTTTCAAAGTGAAGTGTAGACATGAGGACTATTGGTTCGAAGGGATGTTTTCACGTCCTGGTTAACAGGCAGCTAACACGGCCTCTTTTGCCTATAAATATCAAACCTCTCATAAAATCTTTGACTTACGGAAAAATAACGATATCTACTTATACAAATATTTGTGATAAAAAAAACGACTTCTCGAATTATTTTAAAATCTAAAATTGAAAATGAAATGGACGAAATCATTGATGAATGAATGAAAATCTAAAAAATATAATATTCGATAAACAAACTTTATGAACAGCCAGGAGAAGAAATTTCAGTGTACCTACCCTAAGTATATGTACCTACAATAGGCGTTGTGATACACCATGAAAGCCAGATTAATTTAATTAGATACAGTTTTTTATTTGTCGAAAAAATATTGCGATTCTGCTAGACATGAGTCTATGAAAATAAAGAGAAAAAATCCTACTTTATTGTTATACGTTACTTGGTTCCATAGTTTATACATTTTAAAGAATTGACGAAGCTCTCAGCTGCGCTGCAATTTTGCGATTTTCTTTGAGCGTCCCGCGGGAGATACCGTTCATTTACTTACCCACCTCCTCCACTGATCAAAGTGTTGCTCAAACACTTTGCACATTTTCATCTATGTATTTTTAAGGTATACATTCTGATATGTTTTCACGAATGCAAATTTAGTACGAGATCTGAAAGTTATGAACTGCAGTCACCTATAATTCCATACATTACTAACCTCTTACTATAAATTCATATTTGAATTACCTACTATGCACTTTTAGTTCTCGCCGTGCTCGCTGGGGGCGCTGTTAGCCGATGTATGGAGAAACTCAAAAATAAACTGCTTTTTTCGCAAACTATAAAAAAATTTTCAAGGCCCAGCAGTAAACGGGGCCAGCAATAGCAATGAAGCTTTTGTTATTGAATATCATTGAAATTGTGGTACCATAACTATCTCTAACTAACAGTAGGTACCTGCTATTAAAAAAGTAATAAAAATAAATACCGGAAATTTAAGTAAAGGTTTAGATGGTAACTCTATCATAAAACAAAATGTTTAAACATAAGCAAACACATTTGCAGTAAATCCTTAGAGTACACACAAAAATGGCTGTTAGTGTAGTGCTAACGTACAACCTTTAGGGGAGGGCAATTTATTTACTCCACGAAGCAAACAGTCCCCTAGATGTATGGTTATTAGATGACCAGACGGAGAGAAATATTTCTAGTCAAGTTTGTTTTGTTTTATTTATGTAACTTACCTACTAATTTTTTCAATTCAGATTATGTAGGTAATTTTCGTAGTCGTGCACTCTTGACAGAGTGTTAGTAGTTATTTATTGGTTGGTTCTTAAATTCTTTTGAGTTCTCTTTTGACGTGCTTCTTCTAGTGGTTGGGTGGTTGGCGGAGTGAGAGCTTTCGTTTAAAGAAGAGTCAGTTACAGTTTTTCTGACATCAGTCCATCGCGTCGGAGAGTACCCTCGAAATCTTTTCCCATCGACTTCCCCTGCACCTCCAACCGATTTAACGTGGGTGCAATGACCTCATAATATCAAGTGCCTACACGCTAGATTGTTACTTTTTAGAATTAAAAAACCGTGAGTAAAACGAACACTTCTAAATAAAAAGGCCATAATGTCAAAGTAGTAAATTCAGATAGGAACAATGTTTACATGATTCAGTAAACATTATGAAATTTCCAAGACTAAGCGCAACTCTGCAAAACACAGCAAATAAAATATATAAAATTAAATCCGTATGAAACAACGTTTTAAACAAACATTTGTCTCCCAAATCAAAGATATGCGGAAGATAAACACGGAATTCAATCCCCCATTCGTAAGTCATAAGTCAAACACTCGTTGCCTGAAAAAATTTATTACAACAAAAGTGAAGAACATCATAAATATCCCGACGATCCCCTTTGTGCTCACAAAAACGCCGATACCACCACAAGGAGCCCACGAAGCCTCGCACAATGGAACGAAATTAAAGCAAAACTTAGTGTAATTAATTTGGAGTACCTACTCAACGCTTTTGTAATAAATCGTTTTATCCGCGTATAAATTTTATTTGCGACGCCTGAACTTCAGACATCGTCCTGTCCCTTTCCCTCTTACCAAAAATATCCCTTACAAATAACGTCATCTCACTCGCGGATTCACAAATGATTCCCAGTTTCCAGCTTTTCACTAATCACCTGTCTTGACAAGCAACACGTGCATTCCTAATTGGACTCTGTGTAGTGGGTAGAGGGTTGAATTTTAAGTGTGTGGAGTCGGCATAGTGAAGGGTGTTCGTTAGGTAAAGTTTGTAGAAATAATTTCTGGTAGATATCGGTAGGCGAATCGTTGAGTTGTCAACTAGGGATGGAGATAAGACGTAATAATTCTTAATCTCGCTTTAAAGGGGCGGAGGTTTTAAACCGCTATAATTCCATATACCTACCGCAATGGTTACTGCGGACATCAGTGTGGAGAATCATAAATCGTATAAAAATTTCGCTAAAGAAATCTCGATAATTATTTAAAGATAATATTGTTGGTATATTTATTTTACTTTCAAAATAAATCTAATCTAAATTCGCTCTTGAAGTTTCAGAATTTTTGTGGAAAAAAATTTGTGGAAGAAAATTGGTAGCGTTTTGTTTAAGATTCTCGTGTTTATAAATTACTGAAATTAATTAGCTCAATTAACGCAGCTGTCAACAATTAATATAATCATTATAATTAAGTATGAAATATACAAATCGTTAAGCCTTTGAAAGCTTTTATAAGCTCAATAACAATAATTATAAACATTTAAGCTAATAACTTAACCAACAATTAATCCTGAAACAAGCTGTAATGACAGTGGTTTGCGCCGGAGGCGGAAGTGTGTCGCGGTGGAATGACGTCATGGAGGGCGCCGGAAGTGACGCCGGAAACCGGACGTCCACACTGTATCTTATCGAGGTGAATGACCTCTGTGAATTGACACAGCTAATTAACGAAAGGACGTTACTAATATTAATTTATTAAAGCTATTTTGAAGAGGTTCTATATTTGGCTGCATGTTTTTATATTGTAAAAGCAGGCAACATAGCTACATGTTATCCGAATACTGTCTTAAATAGTACCTTTAATTCCAATCACCTCGTAATCCACAAAAACGGTTGTCCACAGCATCATTACTGTCCCCTTGACACGAAAAAGTCAGTTACAAAGTTGTCAAGCAGCGCCGATTCAACGGATCACGATCTCGCGATATGAACTTGCAGAGAAAGTGTATGGAGCGGGGTGCATCCGATGAATATGTATGAGGGGGCCAGGGTGGCTCGGAGGGGTGCGTGTAAATGGAAATTTCAAATAAAAACGCCTCAAATATTAACATGAGCTGGATTCGTGTTTTTCCGCGTTTTTTTCGTCGGACACGCGTGATAACAACGCTCTGCAATAAAACTGTGGGTTTCTGATTCGTCGTTTTGAGTTATGGACGCTGTAATTGGGGTTTGTGCTGCATGATTAGTATGAACTGACGGTTTTATGTGAGCCGACATAGATTAGTCGGCTTGGTTGGCAACTTATTTAAAGTTATCTTCGATTTATTAGTGCCGTGAGGACTTTAGTAGGGTATTTCTCAAAAATATTAGTTAAGAAGCCAAAAGCATGTAGCAAGCCTATCGACTCAGGCTTAAGTCTATGTCATGTTTTTAATATTAAGTGGGTCACAAACGAGCCTACAGCCCACTGATGTTCAGTGGTCGCTGTTGTCCATGGAGGCCGACACCCCACCTCCAAAAATAGGTATCGAAGTCTTGTCTGACGACTCTTATAACTATAGGTATTTTAAAACCTGTGTAATTAACTTACTGAATTCCTTTATTATGCGTAATTCCACATTGTAGAATAACGTTATAAAAAACATGACACGTTATAAATTTAACTTACGTAACCTAACAATCTCCCCGACATGTTACGAGTAGTTTACAATATCGTCTTCGAAACAAACATTAAACCGTAACGGCATTAGAATTTGGAACATAAAACGCTCTTTGAACTTTTTACGCAAATTAATCGTTAATCAACGTAACAATCTCATTTTAACAACGACCGTGAAATATTTCCGTCACCTTAAAAACGCCTTTTCACGAAATAATGACGAATTATTCGTAACTGTACTGAATATTCAAGGAATGCGATAAGGATCAGCGGTTTGCTGTTAACGCTTAATAAATGTTACTTGCCCGTTTCACTCATTATTTTGCCGTTCGACAACTATATTTTCTGAAATTAAAGTGGAATTAGCATCTTCGATCCATTTAATAGAATACTAGCTGTGCCACGCGGTTTCACCTGTGTTCATAAGAGTGCCGTAATGCTTGATAGCCTATAACTCTTATCTTGAATGTAGCTATAATATACAAAAAGAACTTTTCAAATCAGTCCAGTAGTCCCTAAGATTAGTGCGTTCAAACAATTAAACAAACAAACTCTTCAGCTTTATCTTATTAGTATAGATGATTAACTCTAAAACTACATAATAATTACATATTATTATATAGATTTATTTTCCTCTATGATTATTAGAATTTATTCATATTTCACACTGTTTTTTGAAGGTGAAGGTAAAAATTTACAAAATAAATAATAAATTGGTGACACTGAAACTGAAACAGCGGTTTTAAAGATGAAACAACATGAAATAAATTAAATACGTATCAAATTCATCTTTTTAATGAAATATAATGCGCTAATCGTTAATTTTCATAATTTAACCACGAAAGTTTACAAAAAATTGTCGCTTACCGTCATCGGTACAACATACACTTTATGGTGATTACGTAAATTCTTACAAACAGCTTAGCAACATAGTGTATTCGTACACGCACATAATTGAGGTGTTAATTTAATTTATTTTTAGCTCCCATAAGAAATGTTAAAATATCGATAGTACAAAACTATTAATTGCTTCATTTATCACCGGGTTGTAAATAAAATAAAACTGTTATTAAAGCCGATCAGTTGTTTGATGTTTATTACTGTAATAAATCATATTTTTTATTTTATGTTCATCAAAAAATTACTTACAGCAGCCATAATACTATAAGCTATAACCGCGTGATTGACAGTGCCTACAAGTATATATTTATTATGTGTTAACAATTGTTCTACTACCTTACTGTTCCACTGATGGTCTGGTTTACTGTCACAGATGAGAAGGGTGTTGGTCACAGTCCACTACCCTTACCAAGAGATAGACTTCACGACCTCTTCGAGAACGTTATGCAGAAACCTCTGACATGCAGGTTCTTTAGTGATTTTGTATAGACGAAGTGATAAATTTATAATAACATAACTATGTAGATAGTATTGTATATTCAGTTATTTACCTACTTGTTGGCACGAGTAGGTAAAAACTTACCCCAAGTTTTCGCCATCATCGAGGTTGACTGCTAGAAAATGCTATGTAGTTTAAAATAAATAAATAAATAAGTTGTCAGAAATACATGGGTCTTATTACTGAGACACCAAGTCCTAGTATTTAGTGCGTAAGGATACTCAAATAGACGTATAGTTTCTCTTATAAGGAAAGCAATATATTTTTCCAGTCATACGCAACAGTCCTCATGCCGTGGTTTGCGCTGCTGATGTCAGCACGTCTAATGCTATTGGTTCCACTCAAGACTGCCACGTTTTTTACGCTCCTGCGTTTTATTGCCATCGCGAATGTCGAGGGCTAGCCGTGTGTGCTTCATCTGTTTTCTTTGCAGCTTCAGACACAATGTCTTTGATTAGAGCAACTATTTGGAGCTGAAAGTTCGCAAGGAAAAATATTTTACTTACGTAGTAGGTAAGCACCAAACAACATTAGTTTTTGCATTAAGATGCGAATTCTTTTGGTAAGGAAAGTTTTTTAAAGTATCGTTTGAAAATGTTGAAATGGTATTTTTTGCAAGTTCTATCAACCTTTGATATAAGAAATTACCTATACGACTATACGAAAACAATCGAATCACCAATAGGCAGCTTTATAAACTGTAGAGCAACAATTTTTTTATGACTTACAAATAAAAATGCTAATGTAATTAAAAATAAATAAAATTAATAAAAACGCTAAGGTAATTTAAGTAAACTTATTCAAAAATCATCTCAACTGCTCATGATATTAAATATTTATAAGATTCTTATAACATTGCTAAGAATTTGTTAAATAAACATTAGGTAGCAGGCAAACACATCTGAACTGTGAACTGCCAAAAACCGTCTCCACCACCCTTAAAGGTACAGTCACACGAGAGGGGTCCACCGGTCACGCCCACGAGTCGGCATCAAGCTATTCAAATGTGTTAATCACTCTGGCTTTAATCATAGCGCCAACGCCGTGGATGCAACTCGAGATATTATCATGGGACTATCAAATTTGCAATTTGTGACCCTCGCGGTGACGCGAGCCGAGGTGCTGGGACAGATACGTAATTAAGATTTTATTTTTTGATATTTTAATTCAAACGATGTTTTAATTCAAAATATTCGTGCCTCAGCTTTCGTATCAGCATTGTTTCTCATTTGTTAGTGTTTAGTACTTACTATAAAGTAGTACTTACTATAAACATTTACGTATTGTTAAATTAAGAGGAATTATTAGCTAAGTATTCCAAGTTGTTTTAATTTATCTCATACTCCCATATTATGATATATTTCATTACCAATGGTCTTAAAAATGGTTAATTTGTTTAATTTATGCCATAAACACGAACATGCGACATGTATTGTGTGCTTTAAAGCTCAAAGGTTGGAAGGAATTAGCATTCAGAAACCCAAGGATCAGCATTGCCGAATTTTTATACTGCAATTATTTACAACAGGTTTTCTAGAATTGGTTCCTATAATTTTAATAAAGTTGTCTGTGTACATTCTTATCGTCTGCATCATTCTGAAATCCAATCCGAGCCAATCAATTCGTGTTAATTCACGTTTTTTTGCAATTCCCCCCGGCTCTGCACGAAATGGGTCCAATCTACGCCCTAGCGTTCGGATTCGCGTCAAAGTTATCTTTTTATCTACAATTAGGATTTCGACACCTCTGAGAGGGAGCGCCATCAAAGGCCGTCCTCTCATTATGCCAGTTATTGAGTTATCAACGTCGGAGGGAGATTAGTTCATACTTCCATACACAAATCCTATCACACAAGCTGACGCCTTTCACTAAAAACAAGCTTCATTTTGGTTCACCGCAATATCTCCACACTATTGTGCTTTCGAGTCTGCCACAGTTTTTTACAGAACATTTTTTACCTTGCGCCTATGAGTGCAGGGTAGAGTTTTGGGTGTTGCTTCAAAGGTTAATAGAACTGTGTCTAAGTGGCAATGTGGGTCCCTACTCGCGGGGGCTAACAAGGAAGCAAGGGCGCTATTTTCAATGTAAGGGACCATAATTCTGTCCCTTAATTTAAAACGACCGATAATGAGATGCATAATTCGATTATCTTTGTGTTTTTCGAATAACTATTTTCATTTTATGGATCGATGAGTCGATTGGAAACCGACTTGATAGAATGGGGTTTAAGTTTTTATTATGTTTCATTTCGATTGTCAAAATCTTTAGACACCATTATATGCTTGTGGATTATCTTATTAGTAGTTAAATTTTTTATATCTGTGCTTAAATATTTTAACAGCCATATGTTAACAGCCATCTAAACAATACGCGTATTTTCAGAATATTATTTTTGAACGTCAAAAATAATGTTACTATTCATGAGTACGCAGCACTAGGTACCTAATAAATAGATGACCGATTGATATACTTTAAAATCATAGCTTAAATACGTTGCAAACATTGGATACCTAGTTTTCGTTATTAAATATACCTATTTGTATTTATAATTACCTATTTGTATTTATAAATATAAATATTTCTAAGTAACTTACAATTTTAAAAACTTTTGAACTAAGCAATGAATATTATAAGTTACAAACTTTGTTCAATTAAAAGTTAAAAAAAATCAACAAAATGGCCGAAAAATAATGTCGCCCCGAAATCCAATTCGTCAGTTGACACAGCGTAGACAAGAACGTAATTAACAGTCAAATTGTGCCCCTCGGATCGGACGCAGAAGGGCCGACGTGCAAATTTCAAATTGGAAAGCCGTGCATCGCTCGTAGGTAAATAGTGGATGCCATACCTGCGTGGGAGGGTGTCTGACTGAGGGAGGGCGACCGAATGATTCGTTAGGAGTCACTCAGGCGTTCATTCGTGAACGGGGTCGGGCTATATGCGTACCTGTTATGTGCTTCCATAGTAAATATTTGCATACATATCAAACTTGAAGTGTTTAGGGGCAAATACGGCAGGGATTTTAAAGATCGTCGCCACTGAGCGCCGCTGCGCGCCGCGTTTGTTTTGCGTTTTTGATGAGATCATCAAACCGTCATTCCGTTGAGTACGAGTGCTCGTTGTGGGGTGTCGAGGATTCCCCGCGACGCACTAGTATCTAACAGTCAGCCCCCGACGAAATCCGATCCGGCAAGTCTCTTGGTAATTAACTACCGATTTCATTTCTTGATGTATTTTTAAAAGCGTCCGACGGCTTTTTAATGGTTATTTTATGGTGACGGATCGCTTATTAAGTTTTTATAGCGGGCCGGGCAGTGACAGATGGGATGTATTTTGACACCAGATTTGAGGGTATCCCGTCGCAGCGCTGTGGGGAACGAATTGCGGAGGCGTCGCGACGTCGTAGTCGCTGGCGGTACAGTGATAAGTTACAATGTTGCATTGTTGTAACGTTGCACGATTTTGGTTCTGCGTAATGATGAATAATGCTCCGCCGTGCTATGCGGTTGTCGTAATGATTTTCTTACA
Source organism: Noctuana stator (assembly GCA_018231225.1). Taxonomy (NCBI): domain Eukaryota; kingdom Metazoa; phylum Arthropoda; class Insecta; order Lepidoptera; family Hesperiidae; genus Noctuana; species Noctuana stator. Next base: position 72 of record DWQK01002265.1, on the reverse strand, counting down.
ATGAGATACTCGCTTAAAAGATTTTGTATAGGTATAGCTTAAAATATTTTAGCAATTTTCTTACGACGCTTG